>JAJJMC010015296.1:5758609-5773382 GCA_023531435.1 Papaver californicum | reverse complement strand
TAAACATATTTGGTTGTGGCTCAAACTTAGTTGCTGAGAGAGGTTTGAACAACCAATTTATTTTGTTGTTGCTACGAGTCGGTGCCTCAAAGTGAATAGCTACATGTTCATTATTTAGTTGCTATAAATTACTTGAACAAAGTATCTAGCGATTAAGTGTATTTTTTCGTTGCTAAATAATAATGGACACATGTTTATTGCCGCCAAAAAATTTGGCAGTTGCAATTTTAGACGCTTAAACTATTTAAGCGACTAAATTTCCAAGCTCTTGCTAAGATTTTAGACGCTTAAACCCGTTTTTCTTGTAGTGAATGACAAGATTGGATCACAAAATTTGATAATAACCTCTTGATTTTAGGAATCAAGCCTTCTGGTTCACAAAGAAACGTAGCCTAATCGATTGAATCGATAATTTAGAATAATATTTGGATAAGATTTTCACCACAGACTCTGCGCATATATAAGTCTTCTCTTACTAACCTAGCATCTAACAACCAACAATACTCCAGGTGGTTTTCATCTAACCATCCTTTACACTTGATAATAGTCACTTGTATTAAGCCGAATACAACTAATATAACTAATACTAAACACTGACACTCCATAGAAAATGAGACACACTCTCTCCCTATGTTAGGGATATGACAATACCCACCCCTCTTAGACATCCTTGTCCTCAATGATGAAAAATTCAGTTGCAAATCATCTGGTATCTTGGCAGGTGCAGCTAGGAGGACTCTAAAAACAGTTATACTTACACAAATGCCATTGGGAATCAATCTTGGTGTTGAGGTACTTATCTTCATCTTCTCAACGAGACGGAGATTCAACAGGTGGAAATCAAGTACCACAGTATTGACATGCTTTTTCACTTCTCTTTGCTTCACAGCAGATCCTTCAGCTAAGGCATGAGAAGTAATTTCCTTGTCTACCTCCCTGTAAGAGAATTCCACAAAAACCACTGTACCTAACTCTCTTATGTTGATTTCCCTAATGTGAACATGCCCACTCTCTTCAAAATTCACCGCTAGCGGAACAATAATATAAGCATCATTCGAACTCTGACTTTTCCCTTGCCACCAGGGAGAACAGCTATAATGGGATTACGAGTAGATGTTATGTCAAAAATAAATGCCCAACCTTGACTATTTGGAGTCCTTGGGTGAATATGTATAAAAGGTGTATCTCTATCTCTAGCTATGATATGAAAATTATTCTCCCTGTCTGCTTATAAGTAAGGACTTGATTGTAACACCTCCTTTGCTTACTGACAAGGTGTTACAGATAAAGTCTTCCCTTCCTCCTTGTAGTGTCTCTCTTTGCAGCACTACCTCTTTGACCTCCTGAGACAAATATATGTTTAGCTGCTTCAACCCAACCACTACCATACTGATGTTAACTATTTGTACTACCCAGGGTTCCTTCTCTTTGTAATTTGCATTAGCTCCAATCTGAACTAGTACAGTGCTTACTACCCTTTTTGTAAGTTGCTTGAGCTCCTTCACAATCATTATTATCCACACAATTGCAGTAGGACTACCAACATCAGCCGTTCAAGAGAAATAACACTTCCCATACCCAATAAACCTGTCGAGAACCATTTCCATCTCAAGAAGACAACCACTTTCAACATGACTGTCATTCTAATTTTCTCTTGAGTCATAAGTCTGGCAAACACTTCAGATGTAAGCAATGGAGAGTACAAGGACCAAATTCTTGAGAGATAAATATCACCTTTTGCTGTGAACTTCCACCTCAAAGGGACTACCATCACTAATGCAAATGGGAAGTTGGATATCACGGTGTGGAGATAAGTTCCCTCTATTTTGACAACTACACGGTCTATACATCAAGAATTTTCCTCTATTTGATATATCAAACCCCACAGTCGAACACACCCATATAATTCGTATTGAGCATAATGCAAGTAGCAAAGACCAGTACTTATGACAGAGTTCAGAAATACTTGTATACCCTTTTCTGGAATAATAGGACTACTGCAGAATACATAAGCTGGCAATGGATAGCGGGAGAAACCCACTCTTAGAATTGTGAAACAATTGCTCGAAGAAGTGAGCTCCATCATAGAAGCATACTCCTGGAACCAAGATAGATGACCCGTTGTTCTGAAGATGTGTGTCACTCGGGTGGACAACTTATTTGCTAAAACATAAGCTTCATTAAGCAATCGGTAAAAACAAACACCACCATCATCCCATGGCCGCAACAGGTGATGAACAAAGATACTAAGATGTACTTGACAGAACCCATGAGAGAAGATAGTTGAAGTACTGAATGGATGTGGCTTTACGCAGTTAGTCCTGAGATTGAAAACGTCACAGCAAAAATAACACATAAATTTTTCTCTCTTTGCTTTCCCCTTCCTTACAAGGAGCATATTACTGTTGACATTCCTCTCGAGCACTTCATTGGACAGCTCGCAAGCACCATGACTGTCTTTACAAATAACAAATTTAAATGGTACTCGAGCTCCAAAATTAGCTCATACACAAATTCATCACAGCATTCATCCATCCACATTGACACAATAAGAACAGTGACTCAAGAAGTAATTGTATCAACACAACATGTACAAGCATTAACAGAATAAAAATACCCTTTACTATCCAACACCTTGCCCCGATCATATATCCAGCGAGCTGACTTGATGATAATGAAGAGACATTCATCAATTAGTACTTTGTCACTTTCCTTACCCATTTTATCCAATTGAAAATAAAAACAATTACCACCATCTTTAGCTGATATACAACCAAATAAAATAGGCCATGAATCTGATCAGTAATCATGTTCATACAGCAGCTCTTGAACAAGTTTCCTATAGTATCCATCTAACACTTTCAAACCCACATAAAATTTAGAATAACTTTGTAGAAGTTTAATTTCCTTCCCACAATCAAATAATCTACACATTTTGAGCTGCAAGAGGAAATCAACTCCAACTCCAATTCCAGGCTGCACTGTCAGGCATTTTATCAAACAACATCCGAGCAGTACTCATAACACCACTATCAAATATTATACACACACTTAAAGCAGTAAACAACGAATCTGGGAAATACCCATTCCTACAGACTAGCTCATAAACAAAATTTTCATTGAAATCAACCATTATATTTGACCCATTAAAAACAACCAAACCAGAAGTAAACGAAAACCGAACTTAGAACTGTCCATAGCTACAAACTCTTTACCACGATCAAATACCATTCGAGAATAATCAGAAAAATTAGGTGAACAATCCTTACCCATTAGCTTGTTGTGACTAATGACTAGCTCCTTCAAGCTTTGGAGCTTCTCACAACATACATCAATCCTTTTAACATGATTCTTCTTGTCGAAATCTTTCATATCATTGTTTGTGAAATCATCCACTTCTCCAATTCTAAACTAAAGTATCTTGACGAAATCGTTTGCATCTGATTTTGCAATTTCAGTAAAGTGAGAATCCACACCAACAATTAAATCCTTCTCCTCGTTAAAGAAAAACGAAGGAATCAACTCCAATTCTAGAGAATCATCTTCATCTTCATCGATGGCAGTAGAGATTTATGTAGTACCCTTGATGAAAAGGATCAATCTCAACTTCTTCAATGCCTTGTTCATGATATTTGAGAATTTCTGAAGATAGTACTCCCGAGTTGGAGAGTTATTCTCTTCAAAATAAAATCGATACAACTCCACGAATCTGTCTAGTTCCTTCTTTGCTTCACCTTCATCCTTAATAGCTTTTAGTTACAGTGATGTAGCTTCTTCAAGATCTGCCATGGCTGATTCACCAAGGATCGGAACTCAAGGGATATGACATAATGCAGGAGTGTACTCAAACATAAAATTTTACTCGGTACATATTAATACATACTAATACATACTGGGTTTTTACTTAGTTTTTTTAATGTTCATTTTTGTTCACAGCTGCATTAGTACATATTTTCCCATACTATTTTTTTATCTACGTTTTTTTGGTTGTGTATACATAGGTTATTTGTCATTGTTGAGAATAGTGACAAATCACCTAGCGAATAATGTTTAGATCTAATTTGTTAATAAGGTGAGATTGAATTAAAAACTTCAAACTAGTTTTTGGGCGAATATTGTTTAGATCTTGTACTTATCTCTAGCGATTTCTTAGTATATATTTGCCCGTACTGATATCGTATTATATTTTGTTTTTTTTTCTTTGTAGTATTTCACGATATATTCGTTTGTACTAATTTTACAGACATATTTACATATAGTTATTTTGAAGTGTATATTTTATGACTCTTGCTATTTCCAATCCAACATTATTATTAATACAATCCAATGAAAATTAATAGAATTCTACTATTTTTTAGAAACCAAATTAATTTAAAATTTATAAATCCAATCTAATCTATTTTCCATTTCAACAAATGAACATATTAATGTTTTATCCACTTTATCATAAGAGTTCAAAACACCTATTGGTCCTGTTCGAATGGAGTGAATATAGTGTTGTTGTGTTGGAAAAGATGAAGAAGTTAGATTAAATGCGTTTTTAAAAGTTATAAAAACCAAATCCAATCCATAGGGTTGTATTAATAGAAATGTTAAAAAAAATAGATTAATTTAAGTATATGGATTGGTTAATAAGAATAGTGGATTGCAAATAACAAAGAGTCTATTTTATCTGTACTGATTTCGTTTATGTTTGTCATCCAGTTATAGTTATATCTTTATGCCAAATTTTTTTTGATGTTGTAACTTTATAACCTATTATTTGGATTGACATTGACTTTTTCTTTTCTTAAAGCATGATTAGTGGGAATGGAACAAGAACCATCCTTGGAGGTGATGACTTAATCACATATACGAAATAGGTCCGGTAAGTTTAAGATTGATTTTTTCTAGTCATGCAATGAGCTGGTAAGTTTCTTCATTTTATTTTTGTTAATTTGTTTGCAGTAGAACCAGAAATAATAGCAGTAGTAACTTGTTTGTTTATCGTAATGAAGATATGTACCGTGGTATTTAATAGGTTGTTGCTCAGTACATATCAATATCTACTGGGTTTTCACTCAGTACATATCAATATCTACTAGGTTTTGAATTCTTGTTTTCTTCAATACCAAGATCCTGTTAAACCGCCATTCATGTGTGGGTGTTATTTGTGTTTTTGATGATTTTCTAATTTTTATCTTCATGCAACCATGTCACAGATGGGGCGACTAGAATTCGATAAAACTATTTTTCATGGTTATAACATTTTTGATGGAAGCGAAATCAAAGAACGAGGACTGGGATGTTTTAGTGGAATAAGTGATTATTGTAGTAATATTAATGGGTCTTACAGGGTTGTTTAGTTACATACAAATGGAAGCTTAATTGTTGTTTTCTAGTAACTTAGATTGTTATCAAAGATATGTAAAAGAAAAATCTATTATTTTTATTACAAATGAATATGTAAATTACGATTGTACAAAAAAATTATTTTTCTTCGATATAAAAAATAGGCAGTAATAATCAAACAAATATGTATACTGTAAGATCATGTGAAAAAATTGGTTTATCTTTAGTACACACAAATATATACTGTACGTTTGTACGAAAACTCTATTATCTTTTATACAAAATAAAATGTACATTATAGGGTCATGTGAAAACTCTATTATCTTCAGTACAAACAAATATACATTGTAAGTTCATACAAAAATTCTATTATCTTCAGTACAAACGAATATATACTGTAGGATCATACGAAAACTCTATTTTTCTTTAGTACAAACAAATATGTACACTGTAAGTTCATATACAAAAATTCAATTATCTTCAATACAACCAAATATGTATTGTAGGATCATATGAAAACTCGAATATCTTCAGTACAAACGAATATGTATTGTAGGATCATAGGAAAACTCTACCATATGTACTGTAGGATCATACAAAAACTCTATTTTTCTTCGGTACAAATGGTATTTCTTGTTGGTGATGTTATTCAAAATCTAGGTTTTTGCATGATTTCTTGTTGGTGATGTTCTTCAAGATATAGATTTTTGTAGCACCCAAACGTAGATATAAGGGGTTTCGATGATTTCGTATTTTTATATGATTTCTTTGTTGTAAATTAGGCTTTGTATATAAATATAAAAAGAACCCAGAGTAGATAACCTTAGTTATATAATGATTAGTAAAAGAAATAATTAATCTAGATTATTGTTATAGTTATCCATTTAATTTTTACTACGTATCAGTGATTTTCAATCTCTGAAATCTACTGCCACCGTGACCACATACAACATCTCGCATCTGCTAGAGGAAGAAAAACGAGATATTGTGTTTTAGTAGAGAGAGAAATTAGATTTCAGAGCTTTGTTATTTCCGCACCTATTGAAGTTAGGGGTAATCGGATCTTTTGCTACTTTCAAAATATTTTTGGACCACCGGTTAAATATTTTTTTCTTCCCTGGACCCAAATTAAATGGATCACGGGTTTTGAACCATTTAACAAATTTTCCAAACAAATTTGTTAATACGAAAAAAAATGGATTTGAAAAAGGAAAAGAACAAACCTTCAAATAAAATATTGGAATATCAAAATTAGGACCATCTAAATCGAATATTATTTATAAAAAAGATACCAAATTTTTATGAAATCTTATTCCATATAAAATAAAATAATCCTGAAAAATATATCTCTTGATTAGTATCTTTTATAAATCTTTAAGTCGAGTTCTAACCTACACAGAAATGATAAAGTAGAAAAGGACCTGTGAACGGGTTAAGCTAGGCTCTATCCCGGATTAGCCCTTTGAATTCTTCGGATCTGATTTTTAAGTACACCTGGATATATTAGTGTGATAAAGTTGTTTAATTTGATATCCATGGCATGAGGTCGAAAGTAAACTCATCTCTAACGTGAAGAAATTGTTTAACTAAAGCAGACAATATAGTGCATAAGTGGAAGGTTTGTTACATCTTTAGCCAAAAATGGGAAGGGAATATATGGAGGGTTATTCCACCATTCTCATTCTCATTCTCATTTTCATTCTCTCGCTATTATATGGAGGTGACTGCCGTATAATATAGTGACTCAAGAACCTAAGAAACTAAGAATATTAATTACGAAGTGAGTCAAAGTGAGTTACCCTTGGAGATAGTGATCCTGACCAGGCAAACATAGAATCAGATTTAGTTCAACCAAATTAGGTATTTCTCTCTCTCCTTCTTCTAATGTCTGAAACAATTTCCGGTTAATCCTTTTTTTCCCGTTAGCCTTGTATTTTACCTCTAACGGCTATTTTTCTGACCATCAGTCAGGCCGGTATCTCATGAACCAACAAATTTTTCAATGAATTCAAAGGAAGTTGCTTTACTTCCAATCAGTAATGAGTATGTTACAGGATATTTTATAAATCACATGGTGGATTTTTTACATGGATAAAATAGTAAATTACCTCTCAAACTCTGGTATGAGAAATACTAAATTTTACAGAAGAATTCTTAAGCAGACGCTTATCCCTTCCCTCTTTCAGGTGTTTATCCTTGTCTTCTCTCTATATGTATGGCCAACTACATATATGACTAAAATTACTGAATGTACCAAACATTCATTAATTTAAAAAATCATCAGAACAACACTGGTGCTCACTACAATATTACCAGATATTTTATGTTTTTATACATAAAATCTCAAGCTCCTAGATGGATTGCCCACTAGTATAGAGCAATTTGAGTATTATTTTGGTGTTATATTCCACAATTGAATTCCCAAAAATTATCCATACTAATATTCATGTTCAAATGAGCAATATTAATCTATTAAAATACCTATATATAGCTCTATATATAGATTTATTCGATTAAAGTACTATAGTTGTGCTTAAATTCAAAGTCAAAATTGTAACAACACAATTTGGGAGCTTCTAACAGCTAAGAATCATACCTCAATTGCATTAATTATTTGCTTAAAGAGACAACTAGTGCGAATGAGTGAAAATAACTCAATTTAGGGTTTTGAAACGCTTCACAACACTTATAAGAGTGTCAAAAGTTTCAAACCCTAATTAGGGTTTGAAAACAGATTTGTAACATTTATAAGCGTGTCAAAAGCGTGTCAAAATTTCAAACCCTATTAGGGTTTGAAAACAGATTCGCAACACTTATAAACGTGTCAAAAGTGTGTCAAAATTTTAAAAACCTAATTTTGAAAACGAAAGCTAGCCTTATCTTTTTTTTTGGCGTGAACACCTTCTCAAATTTGTGTGCTTTGATTCAAAAGAAAAGCTTTCACGTATCAACTCAAAAACCAAGTCTGGACGTCGAGCTTCTTCCAACTTTGATATTTTACTATTTTTCCCTCAATAAGTGGAGCTTTGGTCAAAAAGCAAAACATAAGTTTTCTGCTTCTTGACATAAAATTCAAACCTTAATTTTTAAAGAGGGAGACGTCTCTGCCTCTTACTTTCCAACGTGTGCACCTCATCCAAGCAGCTAAGCTTGCATGACTATTCTTAAGGCAAAACTCGCATGCTCTCAAAGACAAAGCCAAGCCCACATGACTTGCTTCTTGTCAAAATTGATAATTTTAATCTTTTACCCTACACATGTGAGGCTGAGTACAAAGAATAAATATGAGCATCTTGCTTCTGGTTTTAAAAAATTTGACATCTTGCTTTATACCAAAAAATTTGCGTTTTTACTCTTTTACCCATAACATGTGAGGACGAGTGCAAGGAGTAAAAAACGTGAGATTCTTTGCTTTAAATTTTTTTTGGGAGATCTCTTCACCTCTTTCACGTGAATAATTAGGGTTTTGACAGGCTTCAAAATCCTAAGCTATGCTAGGCCTCTCTCACATATATCTTCGTATGAGGCCTCACTTACAATTTTTCATGCTCAGCAGCATACACTTATATTTATTATTTTCTAATCTGCTAGACTCTCCATCTAGTCAAGCAAGACATGTTTATTTTATTCTAGTCTGCTAGTTTCTTCAATTAGTCAAACAAGATATGTTTATTTTATTCTAGTATGCTAGACTCCTCAGTTATTCAAGCAAGACATATTTATTTTATTCAAGTTTGTTAGACTTATCAGTCTAGTCAAATAAGACAGACTCGTCAGCTAGTCAAGCAAGACAGACTCGTCAACTAGTCATAAGACGAGTCTTTAGTCAAGAGATTCATTAAGCAAATATCGATTGATTTAACACCAGTAGTGTTTAGCATTATAATATTATATGAGACATCAAACTTCAAAAATAGAAGGATATTCATTAAGGTTTTGGTCTGGTGGTTTACAACATGTGATGCAGCTGTGCATCCACTAAAAAGAACTTCCGGAAAGCTCGATGGAAGTTGAGTAGATAAGTGGAAAGTAGAGTAACCAACTATTCAACCGTAATTGAAGTGGAGAGCTGTTGTCAACACCTTCTCCGCCTTGTCCACTTCATAACTACTCAACCATCGACAGTCTCTTCCAGAAGACAGGTCAAGTGGTTACAATAGCTATGATATAAATAGATTCTCAATCTATCGGACGAAGGATGACAATTAAGCAAGTTTTACCACGAGAATAAGTCTGAGTTTCACAATCAAACACAGAAGAACTCGATCACTCAATTGTTCATAGTTATTTACACCAATCATATCCCACGGAGTTTGATACTCTGAACTCAACCTTCTCTCGCTTCCCTCCCTAAGACCAACCTTCTCTTTCTAAATTTGTGACTGAAGCAAGACTGGAACGGTCATTGATTGGTTTAGGTCAGGATTGTTTAGATTAATATCTCGAATCTAAAAAAACTACTTCAACATTACAAATGTTTAAGGATTGACGAATTGTCACCTTCTCATCGCACTTTTCTATAAAATAGCCTTCAATTTGTTTCTCCCCACAAATATTTTTGCGACCAAGGTAGGAGGTTAATCTCTCAGTTGCAATTCTTCAATTTCTCACCTTTTCGATATTATAATTTTAACCAGTTTCAGAGATGGTTGGCCTTAGGTTGGATTCAACAATCACTCACTCAAATCCCAATCATACTTACGTGGGTGTTGATGCTCAAGATATTGCGCTTGTTAACAACAACGTCGTAGCTACACCTCTTGTTAGTGGCGTTTAAGAAGATGCTGTAAAAAACAAAGCATTAATCACCTTGGCCAGACTAGGACAGTGACAAGAGGAGCTTGCTAGAGCTGTAGCAAGACTAGAAGGTGTACATGGAGTGATGATCAATTTCTTTCATACATTGATAGATGAATTAGGGCGTCGCAATGTTTTTAAGGAAAACCTATAATTCCTCGTACCAAGACCTAATCCCATAATAGAGGCTCCTCCTCCTCATAGCATTGAGAGCTTTACTACTTGTGAAAAAACAGTAGGCCAAGAAGCAACGTTCCTTATCGAAAGTATGTGTGAGATCTTGCATTTTTTTAAAGAACAATGTGCAGATGCGTTTATTGCTCTCAACCGTGTCGCTTTTGACACACACCTCACTCCATCCTCACCAGAAGTGGTAGAAGTATCCATCGCATTTGATTCTCCCGTAAGCAACGTTACATTCATTTAGGAAGACATGATGGCTGAAGAGGGTCATAGTCGAGCTTTATATATAACTGCACACATCAAATATTTTAAATTCAAAAGGGATCTCATCACACAAGCATAACTGCTAATATCATTCCTCTCAAAACTCTCAGAACATCCAGAGTGCAGCAAAACAAGGTTATACATCACCTTGTCGTGATAAAAGACTTTGAAGAAAACAGGACCAACACCTATGGGTATGTCCATTTAGACCTTAAGGTAAGGCTTATTTAATCAAAAGTTAAGTTTTATGTGATCGTAAAAGAACCTGAATACCATATGATCTTGGGAGGGTCGTGGCTTTACGTCAACAAGGTTGTTCCTTCAACCTACCACCAGTGTATGAAGACTACGCTCAATGACAAGATAATCCGCATAATAGCATCTTCATCTCCCTATGCTCCGATCTACGATGTTGAGTTTTTTGAGCCAAGAGATGATGAACATGACTCACCAAATAAAATCTACAGTACTCTACTACCCACCTGAGCGTCAATCAAAAAGGCTGACCGGTTGTCATTTACAACACCGAAGAAAGAGACCAAGCTCCCAAAAACGTCTTTGTCATCAAGCCTTGTTAAGAAACATCCAATAGTTTCTAGAATCCCAACTCATTATCATACCAAGAGGGGACGCAACTTCTTCAACAACTATGATACTGAAGGAAGAGTCATCTACCTATGCCACCGATGTTAGCAATTAGCAGGGGAGGCTTCTGATGAGATTTCCTGCCAAGAAGAATGCAATTACATTGAACCATTACAAGAGGAGGAAGAAGTGTAGGATGCACAGTGGTAGTTACAAGATAGCACAGACTCAACAACAGATGAATTAGAGACGGTTAACATTGGGACAGAGGAGATGCCAAGAACCATCTCGATTAGTTCAGCCTTATCACCAGATGAATAAACATAAATTGTGAAGCTTTTAAAGAAGTATCAAGATACTTTCGCTTGGACTTACGAAGATATGCCTGGTCTAGACGAAAAATTGGTTACTCATCATCTACACATCATTCCTGGATCCAAACCTGTTAAACAACCACTTAGGAAATTCCGACATGAGATAGAGGAGCAAATCAAGAATGAGATACAGAAGCTGCTTACTTCCGGTTTATCAAATCTATCCAACATCCCACTTGGTTGGCTAATGTCGTACCCGTCGAGAAGAAGAATGGTCTAATTAGATTTTGTATATATTTTAGGAATTTCAACAAGTATTGTCCCAAAGACGTTTTTTCTCTTCCAAATATCGATATGTTAGTTGACGCTACTAGTTGCCATGGCATGTTCTCTTTCATGGATGGTTATAATGGTTATAACCATATCAAGATGTATGAACATGATGCTAGTAAAATTGATTTCCGAACTCCAGTTTGAAATTTTTATTATACTGTGATGCCTTTCGGTCTAAAGAATGCAGATGCTACTTACCAACGTGCCATGTCAGTCATCTTCCATGATATGATGCATTAGCAATTAGAAGATTACGTTGATGATGTGGTGGTCAGAAGACCATCTACATGTGTTACATCTAGTGTTCGAGAGGTGTCGTGAATATAATCTAAATATGAACCCTCTAAAATGTGCATTTGGTGTTTCATCTGGCAAATTTATAGGATTTCAAGTAACGGAAGAAGAAATAAAGGTAGATCCATCTAAAGATCAGGAAATCACTACCGTGCCCCCACCACAGAACATTACACAACACAAGAGATTCATAGAAAAAGTATCGTATATCATACGTTTCATTCCAGGATTGGCTCAGTTTGTCGCCTCATTCATTCCACTATTGAAGAAAAGGGCAAGTTATGTTTGGTCTGGCTCTCAACATGAAGCATTTTCTAACAACAATTGATGTTGTCCCTAGCCGTTATGAGATCCCCTACATCAGGACTACATCTGCTTCTATACACAACTTCTAGTGATGTAGCAACAGGAGCTCTTCTTGCTCAAGAGGACGATATGGGAGTCGAATGCCCGGTTTATTATATCAGTCGTCCACTGAAGGATGCTAAGCTTAGATATCCCAAAGATGAAAAAGGAATGCTTATCATTAGTTCACGCCATGTAGAAACTTAGGCATTACCTATTGTCTAACAGAGTGGTGCTGGTTGCTAAAGATGATCTCATATGATTTCTGTTGTAAAAGCCGACCCTAATAGGGAGAGCTGCTAAGTGGCTACTTCAAATGTCAGAGTTCGACATAGCTTGTGTCTCACCAAAAGTAGTGAAAGGACAAGCAGTGGCAGACTTTCTAGCAGCTTTCCCTAGCGAAGACACTACTATGTTGCACGAGGTTGTACCAGGAGAATTACCAAAAATTTCTTTTATCAAAGAATAAACATGGATATTATATTTCGATGGCTCTGCTACTCCTAGTAACAATACAGGAGGAGCCGGTGTAGTTCTAGTATCTCCAGCCGGAGAAGTCTTCTCTAACTCATTCAAACTGGATTTTGAATGCACTAACAACTCAGCAGAATATAAAGCTTTTTAGTAGGACTATCACTAGTCATGCAAGAAGGAGCGACATCTAGAGATAAGAGGTGATTTAAAGCTACTAGTCAGTCAGATGAATGGAGTATACTCTCTTAAAGAAGCGACATTGGCGGCTTTGATGTGAATTGTAGTTGTGGTAAATAAAGTATCGTTCGCTCGGACTTGTGAAGATTGATTTTAGATTTATAAAAATAAATTTTAAACTCGAAAATATACACAAAATATGAAAATAATATTCATAAATACTGAGGTTATGACTTTCACCATTAACCAATTAAAGTGATTCAATCTAATCAATATTCATGCACTTCTTTACATTGAAAGTGATTCTAATATGTTGCAAAAGTAGATTTACAAAATTACAATTGTAAATCGAAAGCATAGAACATCTAGGATAAGCATGCTCAAGAAATCACAATTCTTTAATAAAAATCCTTAAATCAATTTTTTAATCAAAGCAAATAATCATAAAAGAAATTGCAAAAATCAATTAAAATAGAAATATACCACTTTTCTTAGAACAATGGGTTCCTCAATCGCCTCATCAAAGGGGTTTAGATCCTCATATTAATCTCTTGCTCAAAATAATGGTTCATGGCTCAAAGTGTTTACAAACGATGAAAAATAGTGCAAATAATTAAAACAGCGAGTTTGCAACGTTTATAAGCGTTACAGACTCACTGTCACAGAGGGAAAAGTGTTTCACTGAAGATAAATATTGCAAAGTGAAGATAAATGTTGCAAAGTTAAAAGCTTTAGCAACAGAATCTTCAACTTTTTGGCCACGGAAACTTCAACCTTTTAGCAACTATTTCTTCATCTTCTTCATCATGATCATGAATAAATTTTCTGATTTTTCGATTTCTTCGATTCTGGCAGAGCCAGCACACCCATATTCTTCTCCAATTTCTTTATTTATAATGCAGCACCAAAATATTCCTCCCATATCTTCCATAAACGCATACAATATATTTTTGATTTGATTATCAAGTTATCGGTGATTTTCTTCCTCGATTTTGAACTCGATTATTTTGTTTCCCTTTCGCTGCCTTAATTGTCCTGGAGGATAAAGAATAGATAGAGACATAAATCACGTGGAATTAGGAAAGAAAATCCTAATTTTCACGGGAAGTATTTTCTCCCTGATTTTGGATAGATATGAATATCTCGAGATTTCTTTTGGTTTTTGCTGCTCCCAAACGTGTGTATCTCCTTCATCTATGGCAAGAACAAGGAGAAACTGTTACAAATCGAAGGAAAGGAGTTAAGGAAAGATATTACCATGTCGCATGAGCATGGGTTACCTCCCAAGAAGTGCTAAGTTTAAAGTCTTTATCCAGACTAAGAAAGAATTAGTCACCTCATAGAATCATACAACAATAGTCGGAACAATTGTGGGTCATCTAAATAAAAAATAGAAGGAAATTGCAGCAGGCCCAGAAAATGAACAAACTGAGCACATCTTTATCTATTTTTATGTTTAAGACAACTACATTTAGATGTGGTTCAGGTTCAAGCTCTACAAAAGGGTCGAGATAAAATATTTTCATAGGCTGGACTTCCTCATTGGCAGGATCTGGAGGATTGATACGGGCATAATTTATACATATATACCTTTTAATCTGTATTTGTTAGCACTTATAATTGTATTAGTTTTATTGTTTCTATGATTTTTAGGTAATAAACATAAATCCGACGTT
>JAJJMC010015296.1:5700847-5758599 GCA_023531435.1 Papaver californicum | reverse complement strand
ACAATTTTCTCGCTAGCGCAATTTTATGGTGTATGCTTGAGACTAGGTCTTTTTGATGCATCATGTTTAGGGCGTCCCAGCGATATTTGCGACTCTAAATATTCATGAATTAAATAGTGGTGGATACTGTAAAACCCTGGTTACCGACTCTCTCTACTCGGTCACATTTTATTAATTTAGTTAGTTTATTAATTTATTCGTAATTCTAAAAATCATAAAAATATTCTTCTTGGTTAGTTTATTAGAGATATTAATAAACTCTGGAAACTGTAAAACCCAAATAATAGTTAGACGCCGTGCGATTGCGGTTATTTTATTGGGTAATCCCAAATCACATCAAGGATCTGGTTGTAGAATCTGGAAAAACCCAAATAATAAATTTAAGGCACATAATAATAACCTGAATAATTACGGATCCTCAAATTTAATCAGATTGGACCCACATAGTTAACTACTATGAAAATGGTGGTCATTCTTAAGCAAATGTGTCGATTCTAATCCCCTAAAGTAATTAGGCTTAGTCTCAAAACTGAATAACTGACACATTTGAAATTCAAACGTTCCCACATATGGAATAAAATATTTTGGTGGGAAAACAAAGTCAATCTTGGTACTATTGCCTAGGTGAATCACATCGACGAGAGGATGGGTTTCTAACAACTGAACTTCTTTCTGGACATCACAGGCTCAGGGAATCTAGTTTGAAGATGATCTTGAAAACAGGTAGAGGTGTAAATGTCAATCCCCAAGTGAGGGACTTTAAGAAGGGATACTTGACAATCACAAGAATCATCGGTACCCCCAAACTTAGGGTGGACATTACTCTCAGAGGAACTAAAAAATGTTGGTTGGATTCTAGGGTCCCTAAGGTCAGAACTACACTCAGCTTCCTCTATAGAATGAAATAAGGTAGACTTATAAACTGGTAGAAGTTCAAACTTAGCTTTCTATATATTATAAGTGTCCATCAAAGGTGAAGAATCTAACAAAGTATTCACCTCATTAAAAACACTATCATCGTTAACATCAAACCCAGAGTGGGCTAGGCATTTCTCTAATGGATCTTCTAACAAAGTTTTAGCAAATATTTCTAAACTGAAGTACTAGTTATGTTCACTTCTTCTAAATTATAGATCTCACAAGAAGGTTATCTACTCATACTAAATAGATTTAGTTCAATAGTCATGTTACCAAAAGAAAAATTAATTATTCTATTTCCATAATTGATGACGATATTGTATGTAGCTAAAAAGGGACGACCTAAGATCAATGGTATTTGAGCCTCTGGGACCTGAAAAGGTTGTGTGTCTAGGAAAACAAAATCCAATGGGGAAACTATCTTATCAACCTGAATCAAATCATCCTCTATCACATTAAAATTCTCTAAAAGTTTATCATCTTCGTCAGAGGCTATTGTCTTCGAATCGTTAGACTCTAAATCACTAGTCTCAGAACAAACTCGTTCCTCTAAAAAAACATACTGATTGTCTAGCCACTTTAGCTTTCAAGTTACAATTTGAAGGACATGAGCAAGTCTTGACAGTGCAAAGGCGGACTATGTCATCAAATTGTTAATTGAATCTGAGAATTCTCAAGAAAATAAATGGAGGACGCCAATCATTAATGAATTTTGTTGTTCGCTTCCTCAAGGAAAAATCAAACTTAAAAGCATGAAGAACTTCTTTTTACTTCATGGAATGCATTTAGATGGGTCACTGTCAAGATGTCTAGGAAATAAAGAAGCACAACAACAACTTCGTCACGTCCATAATAAAATTTGTGGATAGACTCCGGTAGTGCCTCTTTACTGATGCCTTCAAAAGCTTGGGTATTATTGGCCAGACATGGAGACTCAATCTCGAGTACTACAAGGTGCTTGCTCGAACTGTCAAGCACCACTACATCAACTAGAAACTTTGACCATTCAACATATTGGGGACTGGCGAGAACCATATGTCAATTACATTCGGGATAATATCCTACCGACAGACAAGAGAGAAGCAAGGAGGATAAAACAGAAGGACAAAATATTTTTCTTTCATGAAGGAATCTTGTACCGCAAGAGTTTTGGAGGAAACCTATTACGATTCCTAGCGAACTCTGAAATTGTTGTAATGATGAATGAAGTACATAAAGGTGAACATCAGGGGAAGAGAAAATTATTTCTCCAAATCCATGAAAGATATTATTGGCCAACTATGGAAGATGATGCATCTGCGTTTTTTCAAAAATGCCACAAATGTCAAGTTCATGGAAACCTCATTCATACGCCCTACATCCCTCTTCATTCAATCAGCAACCCTTGGCCCTTCTATAGATGGGAATTGGATATCATCGGAAAAATCAATCCACCATCATCAAAGCAACATAATTACATCATTACGGCTATAGAGTATTTTACTAAGTGGGTTGAAGCTTTTCCCCTCAAAAGTTCAATTGGAGAGACTCTTGCAGCATTCATCAAGGAATATATCATTTGCAGATTCGGTGTCCCCAAACATTTTATTACAGATAATGGCAAGCCCTTTGATAATGAACAACTCAGAAGTATGCTGCAAAGATATGACATCAGACAGGTTTTCTTTACTCCTAATTACCCTCAATGGGATGGAAAAGCCGAGAGCACCAATAAGACTCTGATTTGCATCCTCAGTCAAATATTTCACGAAAAACCTAGTTCATGGCATGATCAGTTACCTATTTCACTATGGGCATATCGAAATGCACCAAGAAGTTCTATAGGAACATCACCATATTCACTTGTCTACGACGCCAAATGCCATCCTTCCTCTCGAAATCAAGATCTCATCATCCAGGATTGCCACAAAGAGTGGAGTTCATTGGGATAAAGATGAAATATCTAACTCCAAGATAGCATAGTTAGATACTATTGAATCCAGGAGAACTAGAGCTAAGAAGCATATAGAGACTTATCGTTACAGAATTGCTAAAGCATACAACAAACCAATGAAGATCAGAACATTCAAGGTAGGAGATTTGGTGCTCAAAAAACCCAAGCATGTTCAACAGGATATGTCTACTCTGACGTTTTCGTCTAAATGGGAAGGTACCTATGTGGTTATCAAAGCGATGGCTAGTGGATATTACGAAATTATCGCTATCAACGGAGGTATGCAAGGGATGATATCCAATGTCAAGTGGATCAAAGCATATTATGCTTAAACAAAGACTAGCATCTCTTTCGGATATTACCGTGTAATTTCCGTTTTCTTTTCAATTCCTTCAAAAGAGTAGTGTTATTCATTGTCATCTCAAAATTCAAGCTAGATTTCATTAATCTAAAGAAAACTTCTTCATGTCAATGTTACAATCGTTATTTTCAACTACTACTTATTCAAAAGAAAGTACCTAAATCAAAAATCACATTGCTTAGAATAAACCATCAAGCAATTGATAGTCCCTCTTATATAGCATTTCCATCCTCCTTTTGAATATTTCAGTTCGCGCTTTCAAATCTTGGATTGACTTCTCCACACTTGTAGATTCCTCTCCAATGGTCCTCTATTTCTCCATGGTAGCTCTTGAAGCAGGAAGGATGTTAGCAATGATGCATTCTCGATCGACTTTGATGACATTCAGCCGCTGACGAAGCCAACTCACATTGAATTCCATAGCTTCACAAGTGGACAACAAGTTTTCCCATCTTTTCATGGAAGAGTTTGTGATGTCATGGAGACTTATATTTTCCATTTCATCGATTATCGAGAGAAGAAACTGCACTGCAGAGACTAAAGCAGAGGTAAAATGCCGCACCAATCTCCTAATAGCAATGTGGCCATATTTCTTCCAGATTATGGTGTACATATCAACATATTGATTTAACACGAGAAATCCTATGAAAACTCGATGCTCAGTGGGTAAAGATTTCATTCGAATTTTGAAAGGCAAGCCTGCGTGAGGATACTCATGAACGGCAATCCTCAGGTCAGCATCATCCAAATTGGTTGCAGAAACAATATGATTAGTAAGAGGAGAAATCTGCCTAGGTCTATCATATTCGATCACCATCACATATTTTTTTATGACACGACTCGTACCACCACTCTGAAACAAAATAGAGGCCTGCGTGAAACTAAGATAATAGACACGCATAATCAAGCAAAAGAGAGAGGAAAATAAATTACTGGAGTAACGCTCTTGTCAACCCTGTTAACCTTAACAGATGGAGGATATGGATCTTCCTGTGATCCTAAATTTCTCCGGCTTTAAAAAGAAAAAAAGATTCCATTGGTCATCAATCTCCAAAAGAAACTCATATGATTCAAAAATAAAGATTTAATAAGTCTTACCGAAATCAACACCCAAGCCTTACGCTTAACATAAAAGCCTCCCCAAGACGAAGATAAACCCCTCCGGTCAGACATGGTGAGAGAGAAGTGGTTTGAATAAAATATCTAGAAAGACAAAGACGATGGAGATGGCCTTCTCAGTTCTAGATATACACAAAATCAAAGCCTTAATTCTAAAACCTTAAATATTTGAAATATGACGCTCTGTCCCAGAGACTAGGATCGAAGATTGATATAGTCAAAAAATTTCACCAAAACCCTAAGCGTCGACTCTGCACGAGGAAAATTGTTAGGATTTAATCTACATCTTAGCTGCAACAAGAGGCGATGAACTTACTATTATCTGCCTCGGAGGACCGACATTAATCTAAACTCACTTGTTTATATCGACTTTATTGTGCTTGTCTACCTGACTATCAAACAATGCGTAATCAAAAAATTCTGGGTCTTGCTTTACTATGGATTCTCATTTATTCATCTTATACGACCTTCAAGATGATTTGTTCGAAAG
Source organism: Papaver californicum (assembly GCA_023531435.1). Classification (NCBI taxonomy): domain Eukaryota; kingdom Viridiplantae; phylum Streptophyta; class Magnoliopsida; order Ranunculales; family Papaveraceae; genus Papaver; species Papaver californicum. The sequence continues at coordinate 5,753,778 of JAJJMC010015296.1, read as the reverse complement.
TCGATATTAGACGAAAATTATACAATACTTTCAACAAGGGTCTTTTTTTTTTCTCTGAAGACGTGAGGAAGATAGTAGAAGGGCATAATAAAAGGATTATTATTCAAAATCTCGAGTTTAATCCATATAAAAAAAATTAAGGTAGTAAAGCAACGTCTACAGATCATGAAAAGTAAAGTTGTGCACATAACAAAAATAATAAATCAGAGGCCTAAGAATCAGATCGATTATGATCCCCTGTAGAATTATCACCCTTACGGTTATTTGGTTTCTTATCAAAGTCTGCTTCAACATCTTCCTGAGAATTTTCTTTAAAGAGAGGTTCATCTGCATTCGAATCCGGAATGACGACATCAACTCGAACTGGGTATTTCTGTTTAACTGCAAGTTTTGTTCGCCCGGTTCGACGTCGTTCTTGATAGGCAACAAGTCCTTCATCCTCGGCGTTTCTTTGTTGGGATTCTTCGTCACGTATCCACTGTTCTTAGATGCTCACTGAAGCCAAGAAAGCATGAACACATTCACGAACTATGCTCAGATGTTTGAAGGACATACCATGTATCGCTTGTCTAGCTTCATAAAAAAGACGATCAAGTTTGGAGTGAACCTCTGCAGATACGGTCATATATGATTCCTTATTCTTAATTCTTTCCCATGAAGAATCAAGATCATGACTATGACTTGGAGTCACCATTACGTTGTTTCACGAGAGATGATTGAGTTACATATGAATACAATCATAGAGTAGAAGATCAGCAAATTCTAAAAAAGAGAAACTAAGGTTTAGAGATATCTTTTTTCTCAAACCAATACGTGAGTTATATTTATAAAATATTCTGATCAGACTTTGGTCGAAACCCTAGCTTACTTGGACACGACTGATAAGGAGATATCTTCCTTGAGAAGTTGAGAAAAATTGGTAAAGTATGTGCAATTACAAATCAATGAAAAGCTTTGGTTACAAAGGATTGATACAGTTGCCATCATTAACAAAAGAATAATGAATTCGTACGACTTACTTAATTATATGATACCACCAACAACAAGGTTGGTGGTCGAGACAATGCTAGCAGCAATATAAGAGGAAGTCGTACCTACATGAGCAGAGGTTGTTAAGGCAGGGACAAAGGACAAAAGTTCACTTGAACTTTCACTGTAAATAAACAAATTGTTTTCACGTGAACAAATATTCACGTTTAAAGGAGGGTTTTAATCCAACATAACTTGGTATAAAAAACCTAGGTGACCAAACTTCCCATACAAAAACTCCTCCCATATTATCTTTTATAAATAAAAACTATTTGAATTAAAAATGAAATAAAAACCCAATTTTCTTTAATATTGATTAAATTTACTTTTTTACCATTTTTTTAAATGACATCCTTACCCTTTCTTTCTCTTCTTTCTCATTTCTTCTTCTTTTTCTTTTTCTTTTTCTTTTTCTTTTTCTTCTTCTTCTTCTTCTCCTCCTCCTCCTCCCCACCACCATCACCAGCAGCAACAGTACCTCCTCCGCCACCATCACCAGCAACAGTAGATCCTCCGCCACAACAACACCTTCGTCTCCTTCACCAAAACTTCTCTCTTTTTTTATTTTGCTTTTATGTTCACCAATAATAAATTTTGTCACCCATATCTACCACTAAAAGCACCTCCGTCTCCTCCACCAACACCACCAGTACCTCCTTTTCTTTCTATGTCCATATCCACCAAAAACAACACCTTCTTCTTCCATATCACTTCCTCCTCGTTATTTTTTCTCCTCCACCACTAAATGCCCATATCCACCAACAACAACATCTCGTTTTCCTCCTTCTATCCTCTACAAACATCACCAACACCTCCAGATCATCATCGTCAAAAATCATCATCAAAATATAATGATACATCATCATTGTCGAAATTAGGATTTTTTGTTGGTGAAATGTCAGAGAAATGATTCAATTTTTGTGTTGGTGAAATGTCAGAACCAAAACAATGATGAAACTTTTTTTGGTTTCATCTTTTTTTTTTTCATCTGGAATAAGGTGGAACCAAATAAATGATGAAATTTTTTTTGGTTTATCATTTTTTTTTCGTATGGAATAAGGTGGAACCAAATAGATGATGAAACTTTTTTGGGTTTCATCATTTTTTTTCATCTGGAATAAGGTGGAACCAAATAGATGATGAATTTTTTTTTTGTTTCATCATGTTTTTTCATCTGGAATAAGTTGTGTTGGTGAAATGTCAATTTTCGTTGTGGTGGTGGTGGTTGGTGTTGGTTCTGGTTTTCGTTGTTGCTGGTGGTGGTGCTCGTTGGTGGTGGACCTGGTGGTTGTCAGTGGTGCTCGTTGATGTTAGTGGTGAAAGTGGTGTTGGTTGTTGGTCTTGGTTGTGGTGTTGGTTGTTGGTGGTGGTTCTGGTTTTCGTTTCTGTTGGTGGTTGTTGGTGGTGGTGCTCTTTGGTAGTATAACTGCTGGTTGTCAGTGGTGCTCGTTGATGGTGGTGGTGTGTGATGGCGGTGCTGGTTGGTGGTGCTCGTTGGTGGTGGTGGTTGGTGCTGCTGTTAGTTGGTGGCTGGTAGTGGTGGTGTTGCTGGATGATGGTGGTTGTTGTTGGTTGGTGGTGGTGAGTTGGTGTTGGTAGTGTTGGTGGTGAGAAAGAATATAGTTTAAAAGTGGGGTTGATTTTTTTTTATTGGGTTGAATTAATGTAAAGGATAGTTTAAGAATGGGTTGATTTTTATTTTTGTTGGGTTCAATTAATGTAAAGGGTAGTTTAGAGAGATTTATTTAAATGGAGTTTTTGTTTCATTTTATTTTTAGTGGATTTTTAGTGGTAAGAGGTGTAGATTAGTGGGGTTATAACCCGCGGCCTATTAATCCAAACCCTAATTTTTCCTACGAAAAAAAAAAAAAGGCTTGTTGTTACCACTTGATATTGAACGAAGTTAAACGAGTAATCCCTATTTTCCCAACCAAGATCCAAATTTTTCCTCCTAGCCATGCTTGTCTGCTTGCCTACCAAGACATCATTCGTCCACTCTACCAACTTGCCTATCTTCAACCAAGACATGTACATCCATTAAACTTTTACGACCTATCTTTTTATTTGCATGTCTCGCTTTGTTTAAGGCTGCCAATCAAACTTTGATTCAAGACTTCTACGACCAGCTCCGTCTCTTGACTTGTCTTTTTCCAATCGAACTTGTTTCATCAAGTTTCGACCAAACCTGCTTCGCCTAGTTTCAATCAAAAGCTATTTGTCCATTTACACCCGAGACATACGTGTTTACCAATATTGTTAAACTTTCCCACGCGTGCTTGTATATCTCGATTTCGAAGTAGTTTCACGTCTACTATCAAGCTATCCAACCAAGAGCCTTGCTTTTCTATTAAATCACTACTAAACACATACAAGACGTTCTTCTAGCATGCTTATTCAAAATTCAAAACGACTACCCCTCTGGTAATATCTAATCACTGAATTGCATAGTTATGTTTTATTTTTATTTTTATGTGACAGAGCATCATCTTAATGCTTACCAGCAACATTATTTGTTCTGTGATAAGAAGGGGACTTAATGTAGATGGTGGGTTTTTATAAGGGTAACATAGTAAATTACCTTTCAAGACTCTGGTCTGAGAAATACTAAATTCTACAAAATAATTCTTAAGCAGGCGCTTATCCCTGCCCTCTCTCATGTGCTTATCCCTGTTTTCTATCTATATGTATGGCCAAATACATATATGACTAAAATTACCGAATGTACCAAACATTCATTACTTTAAAAAATCATCAGAACAACGCTGGTGCTCACTACAACATTCCCAGATGTTTTATGATTTTTCTACATAAAATCTCAAGCTCCTAGATGGATTTCCCACTAGTATAGAGCAATTTGAGTATTATTTTGGTACTATATTCCACAGCTGAATTCCCAAAAATTATCCATACTAATATTCATGTTCAAATGAGCAATGTTAATTTATTAAAAATACTTATACATAGCTCTATATATAGATTTATCTGATTAAAGTTCCACAGTTGTGCTTAAATTCAAAGTCAAAATTATGACAGACATAATTTCGTAGCTTCTACTAGCTAAGAATCATACATCTGTCGCATTAATCCTTTGCTTAAAGAGACAACTAGTGCGAATGAGTGAAAATAACTCAATTTAGGTTTTTGAAACGCTTCACAACACTTATAAATGTGTCACAATCTTCAAACCCTAATTAGGGTTTGAAAACAGATTCACAACACTTATAAGCGTGTCAAAAAAGCGTGTCAAAATTTCCAAACCTTATTAGGGTTTGAAAACAGATTTGCAACACTTATAAATGTGTCAAAAGTGTGTTAAATGTTTAAAACCCTAATTTTGAAAAGGGAAGCTAGCCTTATCTTTTTTTTTGACGTGAACACTTTCTCAAATTCGTGCTCTTTCCTACAAAAGAAACGCTTTCACGTCTCAACTCAAAAACCAAGTTTGGACGTCCTACTTCTTGACATAAAATTCAAACCCTAATTTTTAAAGATGGAGACGTCTCTATCTATTACTTTCTAACGTGTTCACCTCAGCCAAGAAGCTAAGCTTGCATGATTATTCTTAAGGCAAAACTTGCATGCTCTCAAAGACAAAGCCAAGTCCACACGACTTGCTTCTTCTCAAAATTGATAATTTAACTCTTTTACCCTACACATATGAGGCGGAGTACAAAGAATAAAATATGAGCGTCTTGCTTCTGGTTTTAAAAAATTTGACGTCTTGCTTCCTACCAAAAAATTGGTGTTTTTACTCTTTTACCCTTAACATGTAAGGAAGAGTGCAAGGAGTAAAAAAGTGATATTCTTTGCTTCAAGAAAAAGTTGGGCGCTCTCTTCTCCTCCTTCACGTGAATAATTAGGGTTTTGACAGGTATCAAAATCCTAAGTTATTCTAGGCCTCTCTTACATATATCTTCGTATGAGGCCTCACTTACAATTTTTCATGCTTAGCAGCATACAGTCATATTTACTTTATTCTAGTCGTTAGACTCTTCATCTAGTCAAGCAAGACATGTTTATTTTATTCTAGTCTGCTAGACTCTTCAACTAGTTAAGCAAGATATATTTATTTTATTCTAGTCTGCTAGACTCTTCAGTTAGTCAAACAAGACATGTTTATTTTATTCTAGTATGCTAGACACCTCAGTTATTCAAGCAAGACACATTTATTTTATTCAAGTTTGTTAGACTCATCAGTCTAGTCAAATAAGACAGACTCGTCAGCTAGTCAAGCAAGACAGACTCGTCAACTAGTCATAAGACGAGTCTTTAGTCAAGTGATCCATTAAGCAAGTATCGATTGATTTAACACCAGTAGTGTTTAGCATTATAATATTACATGAGACATCAAACGTCACAAATAGGAGAATATTCATTAAGGTTTTTGTCTGGTGGTTTACAACATGTGATGCATCAGTGCACCCACTAAAAAGAACTTCCGGAAAGCTCGATGGCAGTTGAGTAGATAAGTGGAAAGTTAAGTAACCAACTATTCAACCGCAATTGAAGTGGAGAGCATTTTTCAACACCTTATCTACCTTCTCCACTTCACCACTACTCAACTATCGACAATCTCTTCCAGAAGACAGGTCAAGTGGTTACAATAGTTATGATATAAATACATTCTAAATCTATCGAACGGAGTAGGACAATTAAGCAAGTTTTACCACGATAATACTGAGTTTCACAACCAAACACAGAAGAACTCGATCACTCAATTGTTCATATTTATTTACACCAATCATATCCATAGAGTCTGATACTCTGACCTCAACCTTCTCTCGTTTCCCTCCCTAAGACCAATCCTTCTCCTTATCATTTTATGACTGAAGCAAGAATGGAACGACCATTGCTTGGTTTAGGCCAGGATTGTATAGATTGATCTCTCGAATCTAAACAAAGTACCTCAACAGTATAATGTTTAAGGATTGACGAATTGTCACCTGCTCACCCGACCTTTTTCTAAAATATCATTTGATTCGTTTTTCCCCACAAACAATAGGGTATATCTCAAGAACATATGAATTCATTAAAATCATGAAAGTCACAGAAATCACAACAAATGGAAATCACAATCACAACCAAATCAACAAAGCTACTACTTCTTCTTCATCAACACTTCCCAAAACTTTTCTAAAAGTTCCAAAGGAAAATTTTTGTTTTTACCTACATGAAAAGTTATATAAATCGGCAATCCAATAGTTTTGCTAAGTTTTAGGGTGGGAAAATCTCATTTTGGTACTCTAGTCCTTGGATACAATATTCTTCTTCCCTTCAGGTTACTACTCAGGAGGAACCCAATTTCACTATCTCTAAGAAAATTACCCTATTCTCCAATTGGATTTCTAGATCTCCCAATGGTATTTGTACCCCTATTGAAACTTTAAAACATAGAACTGAGCATAATTTAATATCTAATTTTAACACCAAAACAATGCTACCCAAAATGTATAAGCACAGTATTTCCCCTGGTTTGGTCACCAGTTCAAAGTTTACACATCCACAAATTAAAAAATATTTTGTTTTGTTTCTTACCCCCTATGATATTTACAAAAGTCAAAAAAGTTGTATCCAAAATGGAGATATCTTACCTAAGCACATCCCATGGAGCTCTTTCGGTTCTGTGTTTGCTATTGTGACTCCTAGTCCTGCTAGAAATTAGAGCAGACTCCTCCTTAAGCCTTCGATTAGCACCTCGAGTCATTCGAATTTCAGTGGGTGGATTTGGTGTAGTCAAATTGAGAGGATTATTCTCTGGAGTTGCAGGAATAAGTAGAATTTTTTCATCTGTATCATGCCCATCATTGATACCCTCTACAGCTTGTTGTTCCTCCTTCACTTCTGCTTCTTCCCCTGATTGATGAGGTATGTTCTCTTGTCTTGTAACTACTTCTTCATTTAATTCTCTGTGAAATGCAAGAAAATATCCATGGGCCATAGAAGTAATTTTATAAGTGCATATTTTACATGTTTTGAGTATCACTTTAATGTTAGTATTTGCTAGATATCTTTTTAATAATTGTATATTGCGTTAGTTTTGTAGTTTATATATTTTATTAGGTAAATCATCCAAAAGGAGATACAAAGTGTTAGATTGTGCAAGTCATCTAAGTTCAGTATTTATCATCACCATATTAAAGAGAATGAAGAAACGAAGCCAAAAGCGAAAAAATTAGGTCATTCCGATTTCATATGTAGAAGTCATAAGAAAATCAAGTTCAGGAAAATCTCGATGGGTCAAGCCATCAAGAAACTCAATTTTCTCGATGGGTCAAGCCGTCGAGAAAACAAAATCTAGAAGAATAATTCTCGATGGGTCATCCGATCAAGAAAAGAAGAATTCTCAATGGGTCAATCCATCGAGAAAAGAAAAAATCTCGATGGGACGGCCATCGAGAAACTGAGCGTGAATGACCTATTTTTGGCATATTTTTGAGTTTTGGAAACTTATTTCAACCAGGATTCGAGTACGGGCACTTCTTCAATTTGTAACCTATATAAGGGATGATTCTAATACTTTTGGGTGATCTTTATACAATCATAGATCTCTACACAATCATAGATCTCTCATATTACATTTTCTACGTCTAAACCTAGGGTTTACCCCTTTAGGGGGAAACCACAATTACTTTTCTTCTTAGTCTTATTTGTAATATGAGTAGTTAACTGTTTTGTTGATTAAGGATGAATTCAATGTTCTAGACGTTAAACTTCATTAGTTATACAAATATATTCGGAGTATTAATCATCTTATCATTTGTTTTCATTAAATCTAGGGTTTATGATTAACTCTCTAGATTTTTCAAGTGTACAATTGGATTATTTTATTGATCATTCTAATGACATTTGAGAGTTGGGTGATCCGTAATTGCCGATCACCTCCTACACAAGTAGAAAACGTGAGACCTTGCAGAGGGATTCTGTGCAGTAATCATGTGTGAAGACAACACTAGTTAGTGGACCTTGCGCTAAGAGTCTAACTGGTAGGATCAACCTAAGTTCAAAAAACCTAAAGCTTTCGATTGAGTTACACCTTTAGAGCGCTACTACTTTGTGGTTCGGTTGGATAAAATCTGATATGCGAGCGCTTCAGTATTTGCTTACACAATGAACTTTGGGGATAAAACTCCTCTAGCTGTTATTCTACGGTTGGTGATGAATGATTCTAACGAAAGATAGATAAGTATACTACTCGAGTTAACGTTTGGTAACGGCGAAGGACTCCCTAATCATCTTTTTATTTATTATTGTTATTTTTAATTACTCTAATCAAACCAGTCCCCTTTATTTATTTAATTTTACTCTTAGTTGTTAATCTAAATAACATCTCGATTACACATCTCTCTATGAGAATGATCCTTACTACCGCCTATATTACTAATTAATTAGTGGGAAATATATTGATTAATTTGTTGCACTTACGACACGCATCAAATTTTGGTGTCGTTGCTCAGGAGCACTGGTTAATTGATTTTTTATTTATTTTAGCTTGTTTTAGTAGTTTGGAAATTTTCACATTTTTCTTTAATGTTTTTCAGATTTTTTTTTTTTTAGGTTTTCCTTGTGTTAACAACTCGTTGAAGGTGTTCAACTCTCGCAAGAGGGAGGTAAATTCTGAAAACGGGTTGTAAGTATCATTTTGTTCTTGTTCTTGTGAGTCATCGTGTTTCCTTATGCAAATAACATGGACGGTGCATAAGATCAATCATATCATAGTGGTAATCAACATAATTTTCAATTTCAATCTTATGACAACTACCATCCATACAAGGGGTATAACCAAAACCAATCTTTTGGATATGGTCAGTATCCTATGGAACCTTACGGATATTCTCATACATGACAAAAACCTTATGACGGGTATGTAAGGGAACAATCGCGAGGATCAATTGTTTTCTAGTAATGTGCAGATATCAGAGAGTTTGGAACCTAAAATTTTATGATACTGAATCAAGACCTACTCCTCTTTATCATGCCTTTCCTTCATTAATTCCAAAAGAAGAGATATGGTCAAAACGTATCAATATCAGAAACCTTTCTGAGCAATATGATCAGTTAGAAGAAGCTGGAGCATCATAAGAGACTCTTAAAAAATTAGGAAGGTCATACAAATGGAACTCCAATGTCGTTTGGATGTTGAAGATTATGAGGTTGACCCTGATTCCGAAGATGAGCAACCTTTGGAAAGTTCTTGTAACAATGATGAAGTTATTCCAACTCTAGATCATAGTAACGATCATTCGCATATTCAAAAGGAGGAGACTAGATATGACATATCTATTGCCATCAATGGTGTAACGTACTCAAACCAGGATCTTAGGAATTGCACCGATGAACTTGACTTCCTGAGAGAGGACTTCGATTCTGATGAAGAGATTGTTAAAGAGATACAGATTGAGAATGAAACCAAATTGATTAATATTGTGGAAGACCTAATTGAGCTTGCCAAGGATAATATCGATGTTGACATTTCAATTGAAGGAGAAACTGATAAAGAATGGCTTTCAAAAAGTTTGATAGAGGACCACGACACATATGAGGTAAATTATTCATTGCATATCCATGATAAGGATAACGTAAAATGTTTGTCTAATCCTTTCCATAACTATATATCTTTTGATCCTCCCTCAATAGAAATAGTTCCCCAAAAGGTTTTTTCTATTTTTAAGGAGCTAGATCACTTAGGGTTGAGTATATATGCTACAAAAATCCTTAAGAATTATTTTGCGTCTAAATATATACCACTAGATGTGCTTTATTCTAACACTGTGCAGGTTTACAGAAAGGAAAATATAAAATTTCATGCATTCTATGTTCTTTATACACTTCCAAGTGTAGAAGAAACTAAGTGTGGGGGGGAATTCCACCGAATAACAGTTTTCTTACTTTACTCTTATGCTAACGTTTTTGTGAAGTTGTTATTAGAACTGCAGATTGTTGTCAAGGTGGATCCCCATATTTTCAAATTGTTGGTTTACGGGCGCTAATCAGGAGGTCAGGCTGAGGACGTTAAACTAAGCGTTGAATGGGAGGAAACCCATTGGTTTCATATTTCTCTCTTTTGTTTTTTATTTTTCGTTTTCATATCATATTAGGATTTCCCATCTTGATTTTACATTGGAGGAGTCAATTTACATTGAGGACAATGTAAAATTTGAGTGTGGGGGAGTAGTTAGCCTATGAAAATTTTAGTCTTTACTTAGAGTTTTCACTTTTATAGGTAATTTCTTAAAAAAAAAATTGTTCATGTTTTTGCATAAACCTCCAACTTTTAGAGATTTTAGAGTCACTTTGTATACTTCTAGCTAAGTTTACATACAGATTTCTAACCGAAATAACTGAACTTAGAAGTATTAGAGAACTATATTCGGAGTTCTTAGTTGTTGAGAGGTAATACCGACAAAATGGACTTAAAAATCTGGTAGAGAATACAATATTTGAGAAGTTGATCATTCAATACCCATGAGTGAGGCACCAAATCTTCAATTTACATTTAGAGTGTTTCATCTGCGCAAATTCCGGGTAGAATGATGATCTACCCAACTTCGCACCAATTTCAGCACTACTTTTTGATCTCTTGAGTGCTATTTCTATCAATCATGAGGGTGTCATCAGAACTGCTAACTCTATCTTATAGTCTTGCTCGCAGTTGGCACTATTTTATCTCTCTCGACAACAATAGGTCTATAGAAACATATCATCAACAAGTGGAGTATTACGAATTCGAAGGACAGTTGAAGATGTTCAAGGTTTAAAAACAACAGTACAAGAAAGAGCAAATTTCATATTCAAGTGAAGCAACAATACAATGAGAAGAATTATATATACATGTTGGAGACTTATGTACAGGAGAAAAGAAATCAAAAGATGAGAGTTGGTGAAGTTTATGATATCGAGACAATACAAGTTGTGAAGAATCAAGTGGTAAAGTCCTTATCCCATGGCCATAGTAGTTTCATTGTTCGTTTTATTTATATTTTAGTTTGAAGTTAATCATCTAAAAAAAAAACGAAAAAAAAAATAGAATGAAAATAATAATAATAATAATAATAATAATAATAATAAATATTTATTATTGCTTTAGTAGATTTATTTTTGTATTCATTAAATAAGGTCGTAGGAAAGAAGAAATTTTTGAAGAAGTTTCAAGAAACAAGGAATTGAGAAAAAGAGTTACATTTGTCAAGGTTCTGCGAAGTTCAAGAGTTCATCATCAACAGTTGAAGACCGAAGACGTTTCTATTGGATGTTGTGAGAGTGGTGTTGATTGTGAATTGGGTGAGAAGGTAAGTAAGCATTCTCATCCTTACATAGTGGTTGATTTCCTTTCTTAGAGGTTACTAGAAAAAAAAAATGGTTCTTTTCATCCCACGTCTCTATGGGATAACATCTTCATATAATTCGGAAGATTCTTTTTTCTTTCACCATTCAAGGTGTGCAGGATTTCTATATTCACTTCTATCTGCACATATGTGAGAACCATAAAGTGCATCTTTTGAGTGTCAATTTCATAAAATCCTATTAGTGAAGCAGAATATTTTTTCGGTCGCTCTCGAACCTGGATTCTTTCATATGGTGGTCTTCTTCTGACTCAAGGGTAAAGCATGAGAATAATGTTCTTTGGAATTTCTAATTTCTTATTATTAGTGTGTAGAATTTTATGTCCTCACATCTCTTTGGATGCATGTGCTCTGGAATTTTTGAAAGTTGGAAATTAGGTTTTCTGGGTATACCTCTTGTAAACACTCACGAGACTATAACTCGTCCACTAGGTACATCTAGGGGTTTAAAGGGTTGTTACACATGCTAAGTGTAACTGTGTCCTCAACGAAATGGAGTTGCGTTTTAGTTTAGTTTATGATTAGTTTAGTTTAGTTTGCTCGAGGACTAGCAAAAGCTAAGTGTGGGAGAATTTAATAAGTGCATATTTTATATTTTTTTATTGTTAATTTCATGCTAGTATTTGTTAGATTTTTTGTGAATTATTATATATTACGTTAATTTTGTAGTTTATGTCTTCTATTAGGTGAATCATCCAAAAGGAGATACAAAGTGTTAGATTGTGCAAGGAAAGAAGTGTCGTGAAGGAGTGAGATCCAAATACCAAGTCGAAGTCGTACAAGTTCAGGACTTCTCATCATTATATTGAAGATAACAAATAAATAAATCCAATGTCAAAAGAATGAGGTCATTCCGACTTCATATGAAGAAGTTATAAGAAAAGCAATTTCAGGAAAATCTCGATGGGTCAAGCCATCGAGAAACTCAATTTTCTCGATGGGTCAAGCCGTCGAGAAAACAAAATCCAGAAGAAAAATAAATTCTCGATAGGTCATCCCATCGAGAAAAGAAGAATTGTCAATGGGTCAATCCATCGAGAAAAGAAGAAATCTCGATGGGTCAGCCATCGAGAAACTGAGCGTGAATGACCTATTTTTGGCATATTTTGGAGTTTTGGAAACCTATTTCGACCGAGATTCGATTACGGGCACTTACTCAATTTGGCACCTATATAAGGGACAATTCTAATACTTCTGGGGGTCTCTACACAATCATAGATCTCTCATATTACATCTTCCACATCTAAACCTAGGGTTTACCCCTTTAGGGGGAAACCACCATTCTTCTTCTTCTTAATCTTCTTTGTAATATGAGTAGCGGATTATTTTTTTGATTAAGGATGAATTTAATGTTCTAGACGTGAAGCTTTATTAGTTATACAAATCTATTCATAGTTTTAATCATCTTATCGTTTGTTTTCATTAAATTTAGGGTTTATGATTGATTCTCTAGATTGTGCAAGTGTACAATTGGATTATTCTATTTATCATTCTAATGCTAGTAGATAGTTGAGTGATCCATAATGGCCGATCACCTCCTACACAGGTAGAAAACGTGATACCTTGCGGAGGGATTATGTGGAACAATCGTGTGTGAAGACAATACTAGTAAGTGGACCTTGCAGTAAGAGTCTAACTGCTAGGATCAACCAAAGTTCAGAAAACCTAAAGATTTCGATTGAGTTACACCTTGAGTGCGATAATACTTGGTGGTTCAGTTGGATAGAAACTGATATGCAAGCGCTTCGGTATTTGGTTACACAAGGAACTTTGGGGATAACACTGCTCTAGTTGTTATTCTACGGTTGGTGATGAATGATTATAACGAAAGATAAATAAGTATACTATTCGAGTTAACGTTTGGTAACGGTGAAGGACTTCCTAAACATATTTTCTATTTATGATTATTATTTTTAATTACTTTAATAAACCCAATCCCCCTTAGTTATTTACTTTTATTCTTAGTTGTTAATCTAAATAACATCTTAATTACACAGCTCTTTGTGGGAACAATCCTTACTACAGCTATATTACTACTTAATTAGCGGGAAATATATTGATTAATTTATTGCACTTACCACACTATCACAATTGGGCATGTGCTTGGAAACCAAGGGATGCATCTCCAACTACAAATTTGTTGGGAAGAAGTGCATTGCCCCCATCAATTGCAATTGCGAACTCGGCTACCCTAAATAAGTTTTTCATAGTGCCAACGAATACAAGAGGTTGATCTGGATAATCACATCTTCTCCAATACCCTCAGCAGCTTTACTGGTGAACCAATCATCCTCTTATCAAACACATACTCAAAACTGGAGGCAGTTATCTTTTTTCCACTAGAACTCTCCCCTCATTCTGCCTTAACCACACTTTTTCCCTTCATCATGTAAACTCGTATGATTTTATGTGTGAAACCTGGAGACCTATCTCTATCATGTATGGTGGTACCCTTTCCATAAATTCAGTTTCCTTATCAGAAGTAAGATCAATATAGGGATGGATGGGGTTGGGAGTGGCATATTCTAGTGGTTCCAGAATCATCACATTATCAAAATAGTCTTGATCAAAGTACTCACGGAAAAATCTATGATTGTCAATGTGATCCTGCAATATGCCTCCAGCAACAACATTTCCTGCATGAACTTGCTCGGGTTCAACTTCATGTGTTACCTCAACCTCTCCATCTTTCCCCATCTCCCAATTAGGGAAAAACTCCTCCATAAACAACAATCCAGGCATTTCAAAACAGACCCCATGATAATCAACAAACATAACAACAACCATACTCTCTATGTGTTTACGATTTCCCTAATTAAGCTAACCTTTCAAATCCCCTCAAAAGGTTTTGTTAGGGGATTGTGGGAGGAGAAGAAGATGATGAATAAAAGGGGGGAGAGAGTTGTTGAGGCTATTAAATTAATCTTAAGAGAAGTAAGTTTCTATCCATCTACCCCAATTGAAAATTTCCTCGCTCTCTTTGCCTTGGTTAATGTGCAAATCCTTTTTCATTTAAAAGTTCGCAATTGCACGCTTCACTGGTGCCGCTTGAGTATCACTAGGCATAATACCCATAGTGATAGGATATGTCACTTTGTTGACGTCACGTGCAAGGTGATAGACATATTTTTGTGTCTAAATTGTGCTCGATTATCTATTTTGTTAGTGTTCGATTTTGTACTATTTATGGGTTTTATGTCTTTGTAAGTATTTTCGAGAAATAAATATTTGTGGAAAAATTGGCTCAAAAAGTGATAAAGGCACCCAGGAAAATTACTTAAGGCACCTAGCAAAAGTGATAAAGGAACCCCCACCAGTTGGATTGGGGGCACCCCCTTTCTTGACTCAAAAATTCAAAAATGGCGGGAAATGTTCTTCACACGTAAAAAAGATTTTGGATTAGTTGGGAAACGAATTTTAAGGGATTTTGAAGTGATTGCGAGTTAGCCAAGTGAAGAGACAGTAATAACAAGGTCAGAACAAGAGTTTCACCCGGAAAAATGGGTGAAAATCAAGTTGGGAGCCAGAAATATAATCCTTCTTTGTTTAGGATTGTCATGGGAATTGTAGTTGGATTTGTTTGGTTCTTGGTGTCCTTATCGATTAAGGATGATGGATTAAGGTTCCCCAAACCTATAAATAGCAAAAAAACCAAACGAAAAAACATCCAGGATCGAAGAGAAAAATTTTGGGAAGAGAGAGAATTCCTACTAGTGGGAAGAACAGGAAGAACATAAGGCAGGAGAAAAGAGTCTATTCTTTCAAATTTCTGAAGCTGCCAGAGTTCGTACTTTATTTCTGTCTTCTTCACCAACGCAGAGAACAGTCTCTGTAACGCTTATAAGCGTATCAGTTCTTCTGTGTTACTTTTACTTCTTCATTGTAAACACTTTTTGAGATATGAAAAACTATTTTGAGAGTGTTTCCAACATGATGAGCTAATCACCATTACTGGGGCGACGGAGGAAGCTATTTTTCAAATAATAAAGTTATAATTCTTATTTTATTTATTTTTTGCAATTCTTTTACTATTATTTTCTTTGAATTAAAATTGGAAAAAATGGTTTTTATCAATTAGTTGTGTTTTCTTTTGATGAGTCATGCTAAGCTTAGAGCTTTTGATGTCTCATGCTTTCGATTTACAATTATTATTTTGAAAACCTAACTTTGGCAATATTTTGAATGAACTGAATATATGAGTTGCAAGATTTTTATCACTTGAAAAATTGGCTAATGGTGGAATCCTTAGTCTCATTCCTTCCTATAATTTGAAACAATTTTACTTTAATTTTGTTTTATTTTTAGTTATTAAAAATTAGGTTTAAAAATCGAATATTTACAAGTATGAGTATCGAACCTTTTACCACTATTTAAAAAGTACATCACAAGGTCTCTTTGACATGCATACAAAGGCTCATTTATACTCATGATGAATTAGTGGGGTTTTGGGGTCTTTTGCAAATCCAAGGCATGGGATATCTATAGCAATTTGTGCAGGATGGGGGCCTAAATATTGGCTGGCCCATGATCCATATAATTCACTATAAAATTATTCTTAATTTAAATTGGCACACATCAGGGATAAGGCGTCATTTCCATCTTAGCGGTAAAAGTAGCTCGATAAAAGGTAAAAAATACAATAAAAAAAAGGTCAAACAATTGTGATTACTCCTAACTCGGCTAATCACAGTGCCAAGAAAGTTTTCATGTTTATTTGGTGGTTTCCATATGGCTCAATCATTCTGGTTACCGACCAGTTATACAATTCATGTGGGCCTGATAGCCCAACCAAGTGGTATCTTTTATTTTGTTGCAGGTACAAACCCAGGATGTTATTAGTCAAACTATCCAAAGACTTTATCTTCAACGGCATTTGGATGCGTGAAAAAAGGTAGCTATGAAAGGATGTTACTAAGATCTTGAGCTGTAAGTATGATATTGGTGGCCAATCCCTTTATGCTGAACTCTAAAACCACAACGTGTAACCTTTGTACAACAATCACCCCGTGACTATAATTCAAAACAAATCAACCTTTGAAATACCTTTTAAGCTTTGCTTACACTAGATCCCATACCTATTCTTCTCTTACTTCTTTTTTCCTTTTTTCCATGGATTCCACTTCAAGATCTAACAACAACCCCATTGAGAATCTTGTTAACCAAATGAACTCCACAATAATCACTCCTGAAGATCTATTTCCTAAAGTTTTCATAAATCAAGGGAATATACGTTCCAAAAAAGAGTTGGGATGGAAGTGGTGCTTCATAGGAAAACTTTGTAGAAAAATCAGTTTTGAAGCAAATAGAGTTAGTAAGATTATCAATGTTAACTGGGGAATGTTTAATAGAATTGAAGTGGATAGCTGGAATAGAAGAAGAAACTTTTATATGCTGAGAATGAAAAGTGAAGAACACTATAATACTCTTAGAAGAGGAGGAACTAGAGGTGTCTTTGATAAGCTAATGGTTCTGGAATTGGAATCCTTGAAGGAAGTCCTAATTTGATTGATGGAGATTTATTTACCAAAGTTGAGGTATGGATCCTAATCAAAATAATTCCTCTTAATATTATTCCTGAAATTAGATTTATACTTGGACCAGCTGGCACTTTTCATGAAGCTAGAAGATCTTATTGAAGAGAGAGAAAAGAAAAACATATGGAGGTAAATATGTCCATTGATATTACTAGGGATCTCAAGTTTAGTATTGAAGCTTTTGAATCTCCAACTATGTCCCACTGGCTAGAATTTGCCTATACTCTCAATACTATCAAGTTCTGCAAAGTATGCAGGATTCTGGATCATCCAGGTCCCCTCTGTGAAGATGGATCCTCCAACAGTAATGATAACTCCACACATGTTCCTAAAACCCATCAGATGGCCCAAGCTAAAACAAAAGAGCTTCTTAGTGTCAAAACTCTATCTATAGACCTTATTCTGACAAGGATGCTGCCATGAAATTTGAAGCTAAAATGAAGCAGGCTAAACATATGGAGATGATCAACTCAATTGCTAGTCTGGGGGGAACTGTTGTCCTAGGGAGTTCTCTTATAATCTTTGGAGATGGTAAAAAACATAACTCAGAAACCCTCTGTCCTAGCCCAGATGTTATTGTTTGCCAAATCAAAAACAGAAAAAACTTTCTATCTAGAAAAACCTTGGATAATAACAAAAAAATATCCATTAATATCAAGATAAATTCCAGAGACAAATGCAAAAAAAAAAAAATCTCCACCACCAACATCAACTTCAACAACATCTTCCCAGCAACCAAACCCCTCACCGCTTTCAAAATTGGCTGTCTTCCCTCCCTAGCCCATATTAAGGAAAGAATGGATGTTGAGATTAATAAGAAGAAAAATGAGGCTTACGAGATCAAAAGGAAAAATCATAAATTCCCTACCCCTGTTGAGGACTCTGTAAAAAACATGCAAACCCAATCAGAGCCAAAAAGAAAGAAAAACCAGAATACTGAAGACAATGAACCCCTCAAGAAAACCAATAATGGAAATATTGGTGTTGACATTGCTGTTTTGACTAATAACATCCTAGAAGCCTCCTCAACTAACTTTGTGGTAACTTATTTCTCGACTCTTTATAAATTTCTTTTTAGTAACTGCAATAAATATTTGTATACCAAGGTGGTGAAACCTCTTGTTAAAATCCATGATCATAGCACTCCTAAACTGGTTGTTGGTTTCTCCAACACTAGCTCTGCTAGAAGGCATACTGCTAAATACCCTATGATATCCTACTTTTGGAAAAAAAAAATTACCTTTATTGTTTGGAATTGCCAAGGGTTAGGAGCTAGAGATACCAAAAAAAATCTGAGTGACATGCTGAATAAATTCAATCCTGATATCATGTTTTTCTCTGAAACTAAGCAAAAAAGGGAGAAACTGGGTAAAATTATGCATGATGCTCATGTTAAAAATTACTGGTTTGTGGAACCTGGTGGGATTGTGGGTACTGCTGGAGGCTTATCCTTAATATGGAATAATAACATTTCCATTCAAATAATTGATTTCTCTCCCAACCGTATTAATGCTATCATATCCAATACTCATAGCCCCCCTCCTGTATTTTTACTGGCTTTTATGGTAGCCCTTATGAGATGACTAAAAAATATGAGTCATGGCAAAGAATTGAAGAAACTGGAATCTCCAATGAATTACCTTGGCTAGTCATTGGGGATTTCAACCTCACCCTTCATGAATCAGAAAAGTTTAGTACCCAAACAATTGATACTATGGAAGCCAATATCTTCAATAACAGGATTAACAACCTGGAACTTGTTGATATTAGTTTTACAGACAGCCCCTTCACGTGGTCCAATAGAAGAACTGGTCCAGCTCTCATTGAATCGAGACTGGGTAGAGGTCTTGCTTCTGAAACTTGGTTAACTTTTTTCCCTAACAACTCTATTTCAAACCTACTGGATTTGGGCTCAGATCACCATCATATACTTCTCAACACCAATCCTCACTGGAAAAAGGGCAACATCCCTTTCAAATTCTTTGGCCCATGGTTAGACCATCAAGAATGCAAGGAGATTATTGAAGAATGTTGGAAAAAATAGAATTATGGGTCTTCTTCCTTCATCATTGCTAGGAAGCTCGAAAATGTTAAGTATTTGGTTAAAATTTGGAACAAAGAGGTGTATGGGAATATCAAAACCAATGTTGAAGACAGTAAAAATTACCTTAATTGGCTTCACTAGGAAAATTCTTTACTCAACAGAATTCCTAACCCCAGAAGATTAAAGTTGTGCTATTTAGTATTTGTAGTGATAAAGCTTCAGGTCCAGATTGTTTCCCACCAAATTTCTTCCGAGATAACTGGCACATTGTGGGGGAGGATTTGGTCAAAATGGTCCTACATTTCTTCTCATCTGATCGCACACTTAAGGAGATGAATGCAACTTTTATATCCCTAATTCCTAAAGTTGATACCCCATCCAACCAAATCCATTTCAGACTCATTATCCTTTGCAACAATACTTACAAAATCATCTTCAAACTCATTTCCCAAAGAATTAACTTTTTCTCAACAAAATTATTTCTCCTTATCAATCAGCTTTTATTCTTGGAAGAAAAATAGCTGACAACATAGCTATAGCTCATGAAGTCATCCATAACATGGGGACTAAAAGAGGTAAGAAAGGTGAAAATGGAACTATGGGCATCAAGATTGATATGGCTAAAGTTTTTTACAGGGTGGAACGGAGTTTTCTTATGGTTTTTATGAAGCAAATTAGTTTTGATAATTATTGGTGCAACAAAATCTTCCAGTACATTTCTTCTTTTACCTCTATTGTCCTTGTCAGTGGCTCCCCCGGTGAGTTCTTCAAGCCTACTAGAGGGCTAAGACAAGGTGACCCCTTATCCCCATATCTTTTTCTTTTTTGTATGGAAGCTCTTTCTAGAACCCTTATACATGTTGAGCAGTTGAATCATATCTTCTGTATAAAAATATGTAAATATGATCCATGAATTAGTCATTTGATGTTTGCTGATGACTGCATGGTTTTATGCAAATCCAATAAAGTGGAAAGCCAAAATGTGGTTGATAGCTTCAATATTTTTAGTAATACTTCTAGGAAACTCATCGATTTTACCAAGTCGGGGGTCTTCTTCAACAACAACATTGATGACATCTTGGGTCTTCAGATCAGCAATAGCACGGGGGTTCAGATGATACCAATAAATGATAAGTATTTGGGATCCCCTCTTTTCACCCATAGAAACAAGGTTGCTTCATTCAAGCCTAGTATTTGTAAACTAAAAATCAGATTGGCTAGCTTGAAAAACAGAACCCTCATCCCAGCTGGAAGAACCACCTTAATAAAGGATGTCACATCTTCCTCCAATATATACCAACTGAACAACTTCAAGATTCCCAAGCAAACTTGTCAAGACTTAGACAAGATTCAAAGGGATTTCTTCTGGGGGGGAAGACATTGAACATCCAAAAGGATACTATCCTAAAGCCTGGATCTATGTCTGCAAACGACAAAGCTTGGGAGGTTTGGGTATTATGAATACTGAAATTTTCAATAGTGCCATGATATCTAAAATTGGTTGGAGGCTTAAAACTGACAAAGATTCTCTCTGGGGTCAGCTGATGGATGTTAAATATCTTGAAGGCAGAAATATTCTCAACATGGATACTTCCTCTAAAGTGGGAGATTCTTGGATTTGGAAATAGATTTTAGAAGGGATAAAAGATTTCCAACAACATAGGAGGTGGAAAATAGTAAATGGTAAAAGAGTTCATATCTGGGAAGACCATTGGCTGGGTGACCAATCTATTCAGCTTACCAAACCAGCTAACCGTCCTAATGACCTAAAAAGGGTGGAACATCTGATTAATGCATATGGCTCATGGGATTTGGCTAAGATTAACAACTGGTTTTTTCCTGAAGATTCTGAAATAATCTAAGCTATTATTATTCATACAGGGGAAGAAGACCAAATAATCTGGAATCTGACACAAAATGGGAATTTCTCTGTCAAGACTCTCTACAAGGCAAAAATTGATTATAAGTACAGAAATGATCTGCAACCCCAGCAGTGGGAAAATCTCTGGTTGCACAATTCTTGAAAGTTTGGCTATGGTATTTTGTAAAATTCGGGATCACCAAACAATTCTTGAAAGTTTGGTTGCTTTTGTCTTGCAGCCTAGAGATATGCAAAAAAGATTTTTTGACTCTTTATAAGTGATAGAGATAATGCAGGTCTCGTTTTGGTTTGTTTACCGGCAAAGTTACAAATGTAATATTATTCTTAATCATATAATTAAGAAAATAGAAATAAAACAAAATAAAATTTGATAATTGAACATTAATGAGGGTACCAAATAATGGATTCAACTTTTCATCAAAAACATAAAATACAGGTTTATGGACTAAACTGATCCCCGCCCATCTTTCTGAACTCTACTCCAAGTTCTAATGCAGTAGCCAATGCTTACATAACAAGAAACCCATCTCCATGATCTCCATATTCATAGTGAGGTATACTCCTTCGATCTCTACTCCAAGCTGTGGGTTTTGCCGTTTTAGAGCGTCTTCGCTAGGGCTGTCAATGGATGTTAACAGAACGGATATTGGCTCAGCCGTATCCGATATCCGATATCCGTTAATTTCAGACGGACTCTTAACCTTCATATCTGATTCCGTTTCGTTAAGATTACCGGATATCCGATATTATCCGATAAATATCCGATAGATGATAGAAATCTTATAAACCTGTTTTTTCACTTCAAATTTTTCAGTTCATTTAAGCATTTCTGATTCACAATTCAATTAAAACACATACAAAATACACACATATGATCACAATTTATAAATTACATGTTCTATTGTTCTTGCAACAAAAGAAAACATCAAAACACAAAGAAACTGAAATTTGTACTAGCATTGTCATTGACTCATTGAGATACAGCCTGGCGCCTGCAATGCAGCTTTCAAAGTACATATGCATTTCAAAGAAACTAAAATTTGTTAGTTGGCAGTGCAAGTAATATGAAAGTAAAGGAAAATAAAGAAAGTTATTAACCTGTACTACTACTACTAGCATTGTGGTTGAGATCTGGCAACCAATCACCTAGGGCAAAGCAATGCTTGAACAACTTCTGGAACCAAAGAGCTTATGTGTGTTGTAAGAACCCTGCCACCAGCACTGAACATGGATTCTGATGCTACACTTGTCACTGGAATAGCCAATTCATCTCTTGCAATATTTGCAAGAGTTGGGTACTTAGGAGCATGAATTTTCCACCAAGCCAATATATCAAACAAACCTTCTTCTTTGGGTGTGCCTTTAGTAAGCAGTGGTTCTTCTAAGTATTTCTCCAACTCTGACTTCTGAACCTCAATGTCACAGTTTTCCATCATAAACTCATCATACTCAGAAGTATCAATTTCAGCTGAACATGTTCCACCACCAGATGTAGGCCCCAAATAATCTGCGGATGTACAGTTATTATCACATTCATATGAAGATAAAATAGCATTGAGTTCTGATAGAAATTTGTAATGCTGAGTTGCATATCCATACACTCCATATAACTTCTTATAAACAAACTTTATCCATCTAGCCTTGTATCTTGTATTTAAAACTACTCCAATGTTCATCAAGAAGTTACATTCTTTCCAATAACTATCAAACTTCCCCCTCATATTCCTTGCCATATCTCTGATATACATGTGAGGACTAGATTCCCACTGCCGAATGCTCTTATTAATATCATATACACCATTGTAATACATATTTGTTGTTGGATAGTTAATCCCAGCAAATTTGCTTGAAATAACATCAAACACTTCCAAACACTCACAAATATGTATTCCTTGTTACCACTCCTATGAACTTGGTAGTATAGTGAAATCAGAATCCAATTCATCTAACCTGGCAAATCCTTGTCTCAAATCAATTGCTTCTTTAAGCATCTTAAAGGTGGAATTCCATCTAGTCTCCACATCTAAACTTACAGACCTTGAAAGAAGTTTAAGTTGTCCTAAAGCATTTGCAAACCTCTCTTTTCTAGCCTGTGAAGAGTTGACATATTTGACACACTCTCGAATGCTTTCTATAAATCCACCAGCTACTTTCATCCCACATAATACAACCAAATGCAATATGTGATTGCTACACCTCATTTGGAAAAGATCACCCTCAAGAACTAAGAAATTCTTGCTAGAAAGCCAGCTCTTCAGATTTCTCATCATAACATCATTGGCTTTAGCATTGTCAGCAGCTAAAGCAAACAACTTAGAATCTATATTCCAATCTAAAGCTACTGCTTTCACAAAATCTGCAAGAACTTCTCCAGTATGTGGTGATGGCACTAAAATGTAAGCTAGTGTTTTCTTGTTCAGTTTCCATTCATCATCTATGAAATGACATGTTACACAAAAATATCCATTTCTTGTATGTTTACAATTCCACATATCAGTTGTTAAACTACATTTAGATGTGATTGAATCAAGTTGTTCTTGTAGTTGTTCTTTGAACTCACCATACAGTTTCATAATGTCTTCCCTAGTTGTATTCCTACTATAACACTTGGCAGCAGGATTCAAATATCTAACGAACTCTCTAAAATATTCATGCTCAACCATATTTATTGGATAATCATGTTTAGCAATCATCTTGGCAACAAGTATCCTAGTAGCAGCAGGATCATATTTCCAATTAGATAACTTAGTTTGTGTGTTACCTGTTTTGATAGAAGTAATTTTTCTTTGTCCAGGCTGATTCTCTGGCTTCCTGTTGCAGGAATTAAGATATGCTCTCAAGCGGCTGGTTCCATTTGCACTTGATGCTTCAAATTTCTTCTTACAATGACTGCATACACCATTAACTTCAAGCACCTTCTTCCCATCTGCTCCAATTTTTGTAGTAAAAATCCTTTCAAATTCATTCCATACATCAGACCTTGTTGTACGCGATTTTTTCATGGCTTCAGTTATAAGAGGACCTTCCTCTTCTTCTCCTCCTTCTCTGGGACGAATCACAGAGGCATAGTTCATTGTTGAACCTTCCTGCAAGGTCTGAACATTTTGTTCTTGTAAAGGTGGATGTGATGCAACTGATGAAGTTGATGCTTTCTGACTTTGTGACATCACCCTGAATTGAACAGAATCACACATGTTAGTTTAACGTACAATAACTTTACAAATAAAAAATTTGATAAAGAAAGAAGCACATGGTTTCCGTGCAAAATATAAGGTTGTGGATTGTCACTCAGCCTGGTCCATACATGCATTTTATTATTGTATTTTTGTGTCCATACATTTTAGTCTTGTACTACTATGAACGACTAAGAACAAAGTTTAATGAGAGCTAATTATTTCCACTCTCAACATCTCATCTGTTATGATAGAGTGTTCTTTGTGTGTGCTGCAACTATTGGTAATATAATATCCAAGTATCGACTTATTAGAGTTGATAAAAATATATATAAAAAAAAACTTAAAACTCAAAATTAAACAGAAAACTCCCATACTTCGAATAGCTGATCTCCAAAGAGTTGTGTAATAGTACTATTTTTGTTGCATAATAAAATTAAAACTCAACAATCAGCCAACTAATACACTACAAACAACAACATCTCAGTAGATGTCAAAAATGCTAGTGGCCATTTTGTATAATTGACAATTCAAAATTCCTTTTAGTTGCATAAAAAAACATTTCTAATGTTACTCTTCTTTTCCAAATCAACACTTGTACCAAAACTTAAAATCAACCCCTTGAGACTTTTTCTTTTCTGCAATCTATACAGCAGCAAACTACATCTACTTCATGGCTTTGCTAATCTATACAGCTTCACCAATGAACACCTACTGTGGTGTAATTTTGTATTAAGTACACTATTTCAAAATCACAAAGTAAAGATAACAACAGCCACTTCACATGCTGACCCGACATTTGCACTACAGAATATTGAAAAGAAACTGCTATAGAAAGAGGTCAGATTAAACCTCCAAAGACAGGGCAAGATACTGAACCTCCAAAGAGAGGGAAAGATACTGAAAATGAAGTATAGTATTGATAACCGTTGGCTATTTGTGATTTGAAAAAAGAGTCCTCTTATTGTAAAAATTCTAGGTAAAATGTAAAACAATTTGTAACTCAATAAACTGAAAGTAATTACAATCACAAGATTCACAACAAACCAACAGACAATCAAAGGTGAAGAACAAAACTCTATCTGAGAGGACTCCATAGGTACAGTATCAATAAGCTTGTGGCACTATGGTGTTGATTTAAAATACATCTTTTCAAACTCATATACGGTTGTAACCTTCAGTCTTCAATCTAGTAAAGTTTGGGTTTCCATTCTATTTTAATGTAGTCATCGACTTGAAGTCCATCATAGCATATTAATTGGTTTGATTAGCTTGGGTTTCCATTCTATCAAAATTCGAAGAATTGAAACAAAATAGAAATCAAATTGCTCCAAATTGAATCAAAATCTCAAGAGATTAGTTGATTTTTTGAACCACTTTCCTCAGATAAGAAAAACCACCCAAGACCTGAAGGAGATAGAATTATTCAAAGGTTTCAAGAGAGAAAAAAAAAATGTTGGAGATGAAATTAACAGTAGAACTTTATCTGCAAAGTCAGGAAGAAAATCACGTAACTAAGATATCTACTAGCTGCTCGAATTCAGAGATAATGTAACTAAGAAATCCGAGAGGGTGAGAGGGAGAAGCAGAGAGCTCATACGAAAGAGGGGTAGCCGACGTGAAGACTGAAGAGAATACTGAATAGTGAATAGTGAATACCTAGTTTCTCTTTTCTTTAGTTATTCACTTATCGGATACAGATAATAACCGACGGATACCGGCTTAGCCGGTTCCGTTATGATAACCCTAAATATCTGATAGAAATATTCGTATCCGATATCCGATATCCGTTATATCGGATAATATCCTATAGGATCCCGGATTATCGGAAACAGATGTCGGATTTCGCATAGGGATTGACAGTCCTAGCTACGGTCTAATCAAGACTTACAGTTTTTTAATACAAGATTTTCATTAAAGAATTTCATAACGAAATAAATTTGTTTTAAATATAAGGGCGTCTGACCCGGCCAGAATCAACTGTTTTAATGAAAAATATTTTTCATTACAGATTTAATGAATTTGAATTAAATTGTTTTAATGAAAAATATTTTCATAACGGATTTAATCAATTCAAATTAAATTGTTTTAATGAAAAATATTTTCATAACGTTTAAAAATTAATTACCGTGATTAATGCACGGAATGAATTTTAATTAATTCGAATTAATTCTCCTCTCAAATTTTTGGTTATAAAAGAAAACCATTCTTCTCCATTTCAACTCACTCTAGAGCAGGCTACTATCACTAGCTCTTTTCGCCTCTTCCTGCTTTGTTTTGCGCATTTGTGTGTTTATTTCCCTTCCACTATAAATTGTTGTTAAGTTCTAGAGGGTGACTAGTATTGTGCTTATACTAGTCATAACGGGCAGTTCTATCCTGGACACATCTCCTCTATGGGGTATAGCATCTCTCATTTTTGAGGAGTACCCGAAGACTATTGTGTTAAGGACAATTTGCTGAGCAGGTGGCTCTGTCCTAGTGTGTGCACCAATATCAGAGTGTTTATCATTTTTCTAACGATAACAGTTTTCTTCTGTTTAGTGTTTTTCCATTGTTGCAGCTCCAACAATCTTAACACAATAGTGCTTTTTATGTAACAATGGAAGCCCGGGCACATGAACTGGATTCTAGCGTGGGAAGACGGGTATTGTAACTTTTTGGAATGTGGAAGAGCACACAAGTTAATGGAAGAATCATAATATACAGGTATGACGTCTTAATTATAGTGTGAATCATAATATACATTAATATATGAAACTTATGCATGTTGTCTTGAAACTATTAAAACGGTTATTATAAGGCACTCAAATTAACAACTGTAGGTTACGTTTGACGAAACGTTGTTATAATGCACTAAAATCAAGACAATTATTATATGCATGATGAAACGTTGTTATAATGCACTAAAATTAAGACGGTTATTATAATTGTTGACTCAACATTTGTTGTTCAGTTATTAATAATTAGACGGTTATTTTAATCATGTCGTGAGTGAAACATTATGTGGTTCAATAATTGGTTTCTTATAGTAATCAGTTTTGGTGAGGAGTGATTGAACCGTATGTTCGTTGTGTGTACATCATATCATGCACTAAAAATGATTTTACTTGGATCATGACTATGCTTAATATATATTGAGCATGCGTGGGGTGTTGATTATATGATTATAAATATATCATGTCCATGTTATATTTTGGAAATATTTTATAGAAATCGTAAGTATTTTAATTATAAGAAAAATAATTTTGATTGGTTTAAAAACAACAAGAACAAGTTTTTTTGGTGCTGTGTCTGAAGTCAATCCGGTAACCAATGTGAGAGACTGGTGGGTAGACTCTCGTGCTACCAAGCATGTCTGCGGAAACAAAGATATGTTCACCTCCTATCAGAAGTTAGGGGAAGGAGAAAAACTCTACATGGGTAACTCATCCGCAGCACAGGTTGTGGGAAAAGAAAAAGTTGGGCTGAAGCTCACTTCTGGCAAAACTCTCACATTGAATGAAGTTCTTCATGTTCCGGACATCTGTAAAAATCTTGTATCTTGTGGTGTGTTAGATGATAAGGGTGTTAAACTGGTTTTTGAATCTGGAGGAGTTATTGTAACTAAGGGTAAAGACTATGTAGGAAAGGGTTATAAGATTGAGGGCCTTTACAAATTAAATGTAACCTCTATTGAAATGAAT
The DNA here is from genome assembly GCA_023531435.1 of Papaver californicum. Lineage (NCBI taxonomy): Eukaryota > Viridiplantae > Streptophyta > Magnoliopsida > Ranunculales > Papaveraceae > Papaver > Papaver californicum. Next base: position 5,726,090 of record JAJJMC010015296.1, on the reverse strand, counting down.
AAAATTGATTTTTTTTATGTTTGTGTGTCGTTGAATGTTTGGCATGGTAGACTTGGTCATGTAAACTATAAGTCAATGAATAAACTGTTTAGCATAGGCTGCATACCCAAATTTACTTTGGAAAATGAACATAAATGTGAAATTTGCGTAGAATCAAAATATGCTAAAAAGTCTTATAAGAAAAATATTCAGAGAAATTTTAAACCCTTAGAATTAATTCATCCAGACCTAGTTGACATGAAATATGTTCAAACTAGAGGTGGTAAAAAAATGGTATGTCACATTTATAGATGACTGTACGAGGTACTGTCACATTCAGATATATAAACTAGAAGTTGAAAACCAAATGAGTACTACCATTAAAACTGTTAGGTATGACCCTGGTGGTGAGTATGTAATCCCTATAGGAGATTTTTTAATAGAACATGGCATTATTCATGAAGTAACCCCTCCTTATTCACCACAATCTAATGGTGTGGATGAACGGAAAAACCGAACCCTTAAGGAGATGATGAATGCCATGTTAATTAGTTCAGGACTACCTGCGAACTTGTGGGGGGAGGTCGTCCTCTCAGCTTGCTATGTCCTGAACAGAGTACCTATTAAAGGATCAGACAAAACTCCATATGAGTTATGGAAAGGTAGGAAACCTTCTTATGCATACTTCAAAGTGTGGGGTGTTTGGATAAGGTTTTTATCCCTCCACCTAAGAGGACCAAGATAGGACCCAAAAATTTTGATTGTATCATCATAGGATATCCTGAACATACTACTGCATATAGATTTATGGTTGTGAGTTTTGATATTTCTGAAATTGGTATGAATACCGTTATGGAATCTAGGGATGCTGTGTTATTTAAAAATATTTTTCCTTTGAAATCTGTATCTCGCATGATACATGTTGATCCGCTAGATGTCCCTTCTACTAGTCATACCTTACCTATAGAAGAAGATGAACTTTATTTTGAGCCTAGAAGAGGCAAAAGACTTAGAGTTAAAAAATCTTTTGGGCCAGACTTCATAACATGTTTAGATGAGACTGATCCACAGACTTTTAAAGAAGCCATGACTTCTTCTAAAGCTCCATGGTGGAAAGAATCCACTATTAGTGAGATGGATTCCATTCTACAGAATGATACTTGGGATATTGTATATTTACCTCTAGGGTGTTAACCCATAGGTTGTAAATGGATCTTCAAAAGAAAACGTAAAGTAGATGGAACTGTGGAAAAATATAAAGTTAGATTAGTACCTAAAGGCTATAAACAAATAGAAGGTGTAGATTTCTTTGACACTTATTCACATGTTACGAGAATTACTTCCATTAGGATATTAATTGTTATTGCTGCCATTCATAACCTAGAGATACATCAAATGGATGTAAAAACAGCTTTTCTAAATGGTGATGAAGAAATTAATATGGACCAACCTGAGGTCTTTGTAGTGAAAGGTTGTGAAAACAAAGTTTGTAAACTGAAGAAATCTTTGTATGGCTTGAAACAAGCACATAAACAGTGGCATGAAAAATTTGATCATGTAATGATGTCTAGTGGTTTTAAAATAAATGAATCTGACAAGTGTGTTTATACTAAACTTGTGAATGATGCATGTGTGATTGTATGCTTGTGTGTTGATGATATGCTTATACTTGGTACAAACATGGATGTAATTAATTCCACTAAGAACATGCTAAATGAGAACTTTGACATGAAAGACTTAGGCCCCTCTGACGTAATCTTAGGGATGGAGATTAGAAGAGATTCTAATGGATATAGTCTTAGTCAATCTCATTATATTGAGTCTATACTTAGAAAATATAACCAGTTTGATAGTAAACCTGTTTGTACCCCATATGGTCCTTGTTGTAGACTCAAGAAGAACAAGGGTAATGGAGTTTCGCAACTTGAATATTCACGTGTCATAGGAAGTCTGATGTATTTAATGGACTGTACGAGACCAGACATTGCTTATGATATGAGTAGGTTAAGTAGGTATACATGTAATCCGGGACAAGAGCATTGGGATACACTTATTAGAGTGTTAAGGTACTTGAAGTACACTTTAAACTTTTATTTAAATTATGAGAGATACCCTGCGGTCCTTGAAGGATATTGTGACGCAAACTGGATAGCAGACTCAGAGGAGTCTAAGTCTACGAGTGGATACGTTTTTCACTCTAGGTTGTGCGTCTGTATCTTGGAAGAGTTCCAACCAGACATGTATAGCTCGATCCACTATGGAATCAGAGTTTATTGCGTTAGATAAAGCAGGAGAGGAAATCGTTTGGCTAAAATGCTTTTTACAAGACATTCCTCTTTGGCATAGGCCTGTGCCAGCTATATCTATACATTGTGATAGTCAAGCTGCAATAGCTAATGCTAAAAACATCAACTATAATGGGAAGTCTATATACATTCGTAGAAGACACAATTCCCTAAAACAACTAATCTCAACTGGCGTTATTTCTGTTGACTTTGTGAGGTCTAAAGAGAATATCGCGGACCCTTTGACGAAAGGTTTGTCGAAGGAGATAGTTAGTAACGCATCGAGGGGTATGGGGCTTAAGCTCATCAAATAAACTTGTCATGAAGGACACTCAACCTTGTTGACTGGAGATCCCAAGATCAAGGTTTCGAATGAGACAACTAATTTGTGGTGGGTTAAAGGAAACACTATCAGAGAATTTCATTCTCTGTCCCTTCCCTATGGTGTAGACGTGATAGGGTGACTGCATGTGAGGATGACTTTTTATTAAGTCATAATGAGTTCTATAGTTTCAATTTAAGATTGAAGTGGAGTGTAGCAGTAAACACTCTTGATAGAACTCACCTATTTGAATGAGGAAGTGGGCCGCTTCCTATGAAAACTGAGCTGATTCTCCAAAGCATTCTGAGAAACGGGATACGTCCAGGGCCAAAATGGACACAATGGAACGAACTTAATAGCACCTAGAGAGATATCTCGCGTGGAAGTTATTGATGAACTACACCAAACGATGGCAGTTCAAGACATCGCGTTCACTGTCTATCAAGTAGTTCTGGTAATTTCTCACTAAGCAAAGGTTCAACCTTATGAAAACCTATTGCCTAAGAGGTATTTCTCTCTTTCTGATTTCTGAATTTTATTGGGTTTTCATTCATGTGGGGGATTGTTGGAGAAAATGATTTAGAAATGAATTTAAATTAAATTATTAGTCTTGGTAGGAATGGATCTTAGGACCAATGGGTCACTGAGAGACACTAGCTCATTTGTTGGGTGGAAACATCATTTTCACAATTTTGTGAATGGGGAACCTTTAGTTTAGTCCCACATTGGACAAACTAGAGATGAGTTCTCCCTTTATTACCACAAAACTTGCAACTAAGGGAGGACCCTTAGGCTTTAGAAGCTTTTGTGGTTGGGGGAGGACTAAGGCAATGGCTATGTGATTCACACTTGCTTTTCACACATGTGCGGTGCTTCGCACCGAAGTACGCACGCGGCTTGTGGAGCTTGTGGAGCTTGCGAGTGCGGGCGTAGCTAAAGCTACGGTCCAATCAAGACTTACAGTTTTTGAATACAAGATTTTTATTAAAGAATTTAATAACAAAATAAATTTGTTTTAAATATAAGGGCGTCTGACCCAGCCAGAATTAATTGTTTTAATGAAAAATATTTTCGTAACGGATTTAATAGTTCGAATTAAATTGTTGTAATGAAAAATATTTTCATAATGGATTTAATCAATTCAAATTAAATTGTTTTAATGAAAAATATTTTCATAACGTTTAAAAATTAATTACCGTGATTAATGCACGGAATTAATTTTAATTAATTCGAATTAATTCTCCTCTCAAAGTCTTGGCTATAAAAGAAAACCTTTCTTTTCCATTTCAACTCATTCCAGAGCAGGCTACTATCCCTAGCCTTTTTCCCCTCTTCCTGCTTTGTTTTGCGCACTTGTGTGTTTATTTCCCTTCCACTATAAATTGTTGTTAAGTTCTAGAGGGTGACTAGTATTGTGCTTATACTAGTCATAACGGGCAGTTCTATCCTGGACACATCTCCTCTATGGGGTATAGCATCTCTCATTTTTGAGGAGTACTCGAAGACTATTGTGTTAAGGACAATTTGCTGAGCAGGTGGCTCTGTCCTAGTGTGTGCACCAATATCAGAGTGTTTATCATTTTCCTAACGATAACAGTTTTCTTCTGTTTAGTGTTTTTCCATTGTTGCAGCTCCAACAGAATATTGGCAAATTTGGATCAATATATACAAACTAATTTGGGGTCGCGATTGCAACGAGTTGGTGAAGATTTGAGTGAACTGAGTTGTAAATTGTAATCACACCCCAAAACCAAATGAAGTGAGTGTAGAAGCAGTTGTCTGGTCAACTGTGGCTAAAGCAATAGATGATTGGGGCACAAACAGAATTTAAATTGATGGCTGTATTTGTAGAGGTGATATTCGTATTCTGCAATCATAAAAGAGTGCCGCATCTTATAATGTAGAATTCAAGGTGATGACACTGAGTAGTTGGTATGGAAAATAGATCTCAACATTATAGGAACAGCAAATAGTGAAAACCAATTACCACATTTAGTAATACATATATCTCCTAAAAAATATGTTGGGGATCATAGCTGATAGTAATTCAGAAGGTTAATATCCTGAGGTACAGCACAGCATAACCTAAACAAACAAAATACAGTACACTAGATGTGAAGAGGTGAATACTTATGATATAGCCCCATTCTTACAATCTTGAATTTACAGAATAGAAATGAATTATCAGTGAGCATCACCTAATGGTTCCCTAAAAGAAGAGTTGTCAAAGCGATCGAGCAATGTTTTTGAACTCGTGTAAACAAGACTGCAGTGTCTTTTGGCGCTTGTAGAGTGATTGGCGTTCATCCTGAAGCGCGTCAACTGCACCAGGTGCTACAAACATGTCCATGAATTTTTCATCATTCACAGCGAAAAGATCAATACCTAGTGCCACCACCAACTTCTCCGTGCTGTCACGTCCACCAATGAAAAAGGGAAATAAAGCAAAAAGAAGAATTAGAACACAGCATTTAATACACGGTTTCATGGATACATTATCATATGAATGACTCATTTTACTCTACTCTGATGCTTTTCTCAATAAAGATAACAAGATAAGTTTTGCTTATGACCAATAGGTATGTATGGACGAGTTGTTTTTAGCAAAAGTGCGTCAGATAAGCTTACCAAGGAGTTAAAAATCCAGCATTTAGGGCTGAAGGCACGCTTCTCTCAATAAGAACTTCACGTATGCGACAAAAATACTGTGTAGCAGTAGAAAAGACTTCAGAATAAGCTGAGCCTGATCTAGAGCCAATGTCACTGTTTACAAATAAAATATCGCCAGCATTTTGGAGTCGGCGATGATCCATATTTCTGGTGTTGACCGCCTTCTTCGTGTGCCGCATTTTCCCTCTTAGTTGATTGCCGTTCCCATGCTCTTTCTTCTTACCACTTCCAAAAACTATATCGCGCGGTTGATCAGGAGATGGAGTCTCTGGAACAGTCAGTTGAATTTCAAGGAGAGCGTCTTTAGCAGCCGTATTCTGCTCTGGAGTGGTTTGCTGTGCATTTCTCTCTGGAGGAATATTTTCCTGGTCTACACCGATTACTTCATCTTGATCAGGTGTCTTATCATCAGATAACTCAAGGCTAACTTGGGACCCTTGAGCTTGATTGAGTCTGTAAATGGTTGACCCACCTTGGACATAACTTCCTAACAAGTCATTTTCATAGCAAACCTGAGAATAAGAGCTTGTAACTGAATCAAGTTGATGCCTTATTAGTTGTTTGCACTGGTTTGCAAGATCCTTTACAAAGCAATTGTACGAATGTCTTAAAGCAGCATGAAAGCCTATATACCCATCCAAATCATCCTTGTTTCTTGTATCTGTGTCCATTAAGAGTAATGTGAACTATTAGAACATGGTTTGTGACAATATGTAAAATCAGTTTTCAAAGAATTTCTACGATTACTTAAAGTAGAAGGAGAACAAGCAATGCCAAAGAGCTTCTTACACTCAAAAGAGTCACAGCTGTGATTGCGCTCAACAGCAAGGTCAAAAAGGTTTCTTAGAACAAATGCAAGTCGATCACAGACAGTGTCCAACAGAGGAGCAATCCATGACCTAGCAGCAGAACGTGCTATCTCTGCTGCAGATTCAGTTACTTTTCCACCACCACCATGGCCAGAATTGGCAAGTAATACATTAGCAACCTGTTAGAAGTAGTTTTCCATGTTTGAGTTTTACCCAGAATGAAAGTGCTTTATCCAAGTCAAAACCATGATTTGCGATTTCAAAAGTAGTTAAATAGATCTACCTTCTCTATAGAGACCGGTGGGCAGTCAATCGAATAAGTGGCACAACGAAATTCATGCATTACCCTCTCAAATGCTGCTCCACCATAAAGCTTAAGGGCAGAATTCGGAGGTTTAACCTCTGCACTAACCCCTGGCCAACTGCAAATACCACTCTCCAACTGCTCCTCTTTAGTTGTCTTACCCCATTGTTCTGCGCATGGATCTGCCGCCCCATCAATTAATGCTCCCTTCAGTAATTAACATAAAACAACAACATTTCTTATTAAGCGTATATCAACATTCATAACAATTAATATGAAGAAATACAAAGAGAATGGAAAGATGCTGGATAATAATTAGTTACCACATGAGTGCTTATAGATGCTGCATGCATCATTGCAGACCTACGAAGATAGGCAACATCAGAAGTTGCCCTTATCTTGGACTCCGTTCTCGCCAAGTAGGTGGTTACTTCATCACAGCGCTGTTCTAGCAAAGTTAGGGTTGCTGGTACAGAGTCTCGGTATCTCTTTTGAAGCTCAGCCTCTAAGTATTCCTTTAAACGGCCAAAACCAATGAACTGTCCAAACTTTGCTTCATCAAATCCTCCATCAACACCCTCTTGCAGATGATGAAGAACATCTGAATCGACCTTGCAAATTTGTCTCCGAAAGTCCTCGTTAGAAACTATTCCTCTGTCCTTTGGCAGAGCTACAAAGTATGGGTGTACGTTATCCCCAAGATAACCACTAGTACCCAAATACCGATCCACTTCCCACCTATCCGTGAACTCCTGCACATTTCACCATCAAAAAAATCAAAAACTTGTTCCTAATTTCTTCTTTTATTTTTCATGAATTCCTTAATATGTATTGTATATACCTTGAGCCTGTTATCAAACTTGGAGACAACAACAATTGTCCTTTTTAATGTTGGGTCGATTTCACGGATAGTATCCAACCAGAGAGATGAGCACCATTCAACACTACTTTGCTGAAGAAATAGGAGAAGGCGGTGAGGAAGGCTTGCTAAAGATTTCACCATGGATAGGATTTCATCTGGTGTATTTTCTGGTTCGCCCTTCTTTGCCTGCAAATAGAATTCCAGGATGTTCAGCTCATAAATGATCAAAACAGCAAAACAGTACATATCATTAATCATCCTGCATAAACCATAGATATATTAAGCAGGGAAGTTCTATAAACCCACCTTAAGAATAAAGCCAGGAGTATCAATAATTGTGAGATTAGGAGAATGCGCATACTCAGCTCTCATGACAATCGGCTTAGAAGAAACTGTGGTTTTAGTCTTGTTCAGAAGTGCCTCAGTCCTTGATTTTATAATATCAGCAATCTTAGATGCTGTCGAAACCGGATTTCCATATTCTTCAGAATCCTCTTCCTGTATTCAACCACATAATGGAAGATGGTACACTTGTAGTTAAAGACAACCCAAAATACCAAAGTAAAGCTTCTAAAGTTCAAAACAAATACTAATACATGGTTCTTAACTCCTCCATTACCAATTTCATAGAAATTCATACAACACTCACTGGTTAACCTGAATTGAATACCAAATAATTTCAATTTTCTACTCACAAAATAAGAATCCAAAACCAGAAACATACAATCCCAACCTAAATATTAGAAACAATTCTAAATCTGCCTTGACCTAAACAAAACTCACAGAAATTTTACACAAACTTAACTAAAATTTTGCCCTAATTCCATTTTTCTACAAAATAAATTCAATAATTACCAAAATACGAGATCAATTTCCAAACACATCCTCAGTAATAACAAAAGCAAGCACAAAACAAGTGTATCTCAAACTAGAATGAAGATCTATTGAATGTTCAGAGTTCCCGCCAAAAACCAAAGAGTAGTTAAATTTTGCTTCATCCATTCACGATTCCAACTTCAAATCTCATTTCTCCATGTTCAGATCTAGTATTTCAGTCGTATCTCACTTCAGATCAAAATCTCTGAGCTAGAGATCTCACCTGGAATCGACAACGAGGCTCAATAGCAGAATCATCGTGTACCATCTGAAGAATGAGAGGTCTACGAGTTCCCATTTCAACTTCACGAACATTAAATCGGAAACCAAGAAGAGCTTCAAGAAGAGAACTCTTACCATCAGATTGACCTCCAATTACTATTATCTCAGGTATATGTAGCTTCTCACCAAATGCAACAGCAGCTGCTTGTAATCGATTGTAAGCTTCAAATCTAGATTTATTGAACTCAGTAGAAGAAGAAGAATCCATGGAGTTATTAGGGTTTTGGTGATTTTTTCTGGAAATGGAAGGGGATTTTGTTGGGGTAGACATCGGGGGTTTGATTCCCATCGATGAAAGAACTCGAGACTGAGAGAGAGAAGGAATTTCAAATTTTGAATTCTGAAAATGAAAACAGAAATTTATCTTTGTGTGTTTAATACGCCACCAAATCTTTCCCGCCTTTTATTTCTTCTAGAATATGAACCTACAAGGTTTCTTAAACTAGGCTTGGTTCCAATTTGGGTTGCCTCTTCAGCCAAACCCGTGTTATATGCGGCAAAGAAATTCTCTTACGAGGTCACTCAAGTTCTTTTTGCACCCTAGAGCAGACACTATGGAAAGCCTCGGCTTAGCTAAAACCCTTTAATGTAGTTGAGCCACGGTTCTAAGAAACCCTAGTGAGTCTGGAGAACTACATTTTTTTTCTTCTTTTTTTGATAAAGAAGCAATATATTGATTAAGAATTGGAAAAGTTTTGGTCGTTTACCAGAAGACTACAAAAGGCAACCATAAAATTATTAGCAAACTCAATTCCAGCTGCAGATTTTCTAATTGATTTAGATATCTTATTTGCAACTTGATTGCCATCACGGCTAATAAAGAAAAACTACAATAATTAAGATTTGTACTTAACTGTTTTATTTCCTTAAGATATTTCTATTCTCTCATTGTATTAGGAGGTTTTCACCGGAAATAGATTGGATAACTATTTTTGCATCAGCTTCTATCTGGACCCTTGTTAAATTTTTTGTTTTTACCTGTACTAGTGTTTCACGTTGGTTAGTTAAATGGTCAAAGGAAGCATCAACATTTATTTTTATAATTCCTTGTAAAGTTGGTTTCCAATGAGATATTAATGATATTCTAGAAGAAGTATGCACATGGCTATAATCATCCAAATGAAAATCAAGATGATAATGAATCTTATAAACTGAGTTATAAGAGTTTAGGGATACTCCCTGGAACACAGCTTCACATTGGTCTTTCCAAATAATCCAAATTCCAATCATAAGAGAAAACAATCTTGGAACCAGCTGGTAACCCATTCAGCCACATTATTACAGTTGCTTCTGACTGAAACAATATTGATATTAATACCCCTCCAAATTGCACGAGCATGTCTACTTTCAAGGACTAGATGTTCAATAGTTTATGCATGGTTACCACAGATTCCACATTGAGTTTCAATTTCATTGTTGTAAAGAGCCAGCTTGCATCTAGTTGGAATTATGTCCTTAATGCACTTCCAAGAAAAAAGCTTAATCATGTGTGCAGTCTTGCAACCCCAAAGGGTTTTCCAGATTGTAAGATGAATGGTCATATACCATTAACTTGAGTTTCTCTTGAACACGTAGTCATCTTCTTGAACGTGTTTTTAACTGAAAATTTAGCATCCATAGTCGGCATCCATATCATGACATCTTCTTTAGAAACATCTATGAAAAGTTCTTGAATTCTTCTAGAAGTATCAACATCAAATAATTGGTTTAATAAACCAATATTCCAGGTATTACTGCTTGTATTAATTAAACAATTCGGCAATATTTTGTTAAGCATTGGCAAAGTTATTATTTGATTATGGAGGTTGAACTAAGCCAAGTATCCATATATCCAACCAAATTCTTGTCTTCTTTCCATTGTTTATTTCCATGAAGTAGTTTTGTTGAACAATTTGAAGATCTTTGATGATGCCATTCCAAGTATATGAGCAATTATTAGCTTCAGCAGAGTGATGAAGAATGTCACCATCTTAAAAGTATTTACTGCCAAGAATTTGCACCCACAAATGATTGGACTCAGTGCAATCTCCGAGATGATTTAGTGAGTAAATCTAAGTTAAGCATCTTTAAGTCTCTGAAAGCCAGTCCTCCTACATCTTTAGGTTTACAAATCTTATGCCAGGAAAGTAAGTTGTTACCTCTGTTAGAGTTGTATCCCCAAAATAACTTTCTTTGCATAGAAGTCAGTTGATTGATTAGATATTTTGGAAGCTTGAATGTACCCATTTGGTAAATAGAAACATAATTAAGAACATGTTTGATCATTGTTGATATGCCTTCTTGAGGTAATGACTTAGAAGACCAAGTAGATAATATGTGCTCAAAATTTTCTTTAATAGACTTGAAAGGCTCTTGCTTAGAGTGACCAAGAAGAATAGGTGAACCAAAATATTTTTCCTTAGAATTCATAGTCTTAACACCCAGAATGCTTGTGAGAGCTTCAGCAATTTCAGGCTTGGTATGTTTATTGAAATGCACTGCAGATTTTTAAAAATTTATTAGTTGACTAGATTTAGTGCTAAAGTTATGAAGTAACTCAAGAAGATTATTAATTGAAGAAAGATTTGCTTGAGTGAAAATCAAGCATTCATATGCAAAAAGCAAATGATTGATGGCTGGAGAATTTGCAACCACTTTAACACCTTTAATGGTCTTGTTTTGCTGAGCTTCCATGATATGCCTTGAGAGAAATTCCATTGTAAGTATGAATAGATAAGGTGATAGGGGATCACCTTGTATGATTCCCCTAATAGGGTGAAACTCTTCACATGGAGACCCATTGAGCATAACAACTAGAGTGGTAGTGCTTATGCATTGGTATATTAAGTCACAGAAAGTATCACAGAAACCAAAATATTTTAGTACCTTGATGATGAAAGTCTATTCCAGTCTGTCAAATGTTTTTGACATATCCAGCTTCAGAGCCATCCACCCAATTTGGCCTTTTTTCTTTTTCATTGAATGTGATTTCTTGAGCTATTATTGTGTTGTCACTAATTAGTCTGACAAAAACATATGCAGCTTGGTATGGAGAAATAATTTTCTCCATAAGAGGCTTCATTTTTTAACCAAAACTTTGGAGATTATCTTATAGGAGGTATTGCACAACCCTATTGGTCTATAATCTGCTGCACAAATGGACTTCTTCTTTTCAGAAATAAGAAATATATAAGTTTTGTTGATTTGTTTGAGCATGTGCTTAGATTGAAAAAAAATCTGTTCACCATCAAACAAACATCATCACCAATAATATGCCACTGACTCTTATAGAAACTAGATTGAAACCCATCAGGACCTGGAGCACTCTAATTTTCTATGTTTTTCAAAGTATCAAGAACTTTTTAGTAGGATGGTAACCTTGAAAGAATTTCATTATCCTCATTAGTAATAATTGTAGGCAGAAACATGTATTAGATGTTCTTCCAAGTAGGAATTAATAAAAGTACTTATATCTTTGAAATGCTTCGTAAGATGTTGGCTAATATTTTTTCTTGTTTGTAACCAAATGTGTTGTGATCTTGAATGGAATCAATATTGTTTCCCATTCTTTTTCTGTTGGTCTTGGTGTAGAAATACTTGCTATTGTTGTCCATATCCTTAGTAAAATAATCTCTGGATTTTTGTTGATAGAATTCACTTCTTACCTTGTGCCATTTGATTAACTCAGAGTTGATGGAAATAATTCTCTCATAAGTGCCAGAACCTGGGTTTTGAGCTTGAAGAATACTGAGATCTTTTCTGAAGTTCATCAACTTTTTGGTTGACATTACCAAAATGTTCCTTGTTCCATTTGGTTAAATATTTCCTTATTGATTGAAGTTTCTTGACAAGTTTGTAAGCAGAATATCCATTGACATTAGTTTCCAAGCATTAACAATAACAGAAGTACACTCATCATCATTTAACCAAGTTAAAAAGAACTTGAATGGTTTCCAACATTTAGGAGTGGAAGCTTCAGTAACTAGAATGATTGGGATATGGTCACTATCTATTTAGGTTAAGTGCATGAGCTTGGCATTACGAAATTATGCGTTCCAATATCCATTTCCTAAATCCATGTCTTTTCTAGATTTCTTAGCTCCAGTTCCTAAGTTGTTGCTGATCCAGGTATAATTTTTCCCTATAAAGCCAATATCTTCAAAGCCACTATTAACAACCACCATATAAACTCAACAATCCAAAGAAGAACAAGTACAACTATCATTTATCAAGAATATGAAAATTTCAATCACCTAAAAGAATCCCAGGTGAGTAACCATACATGCAAGTGAGTAAGAATTCCGGCTTGCTAGGGTCTGCTTGTATCATAACATTGAACATATTTTTACTAGCATCTAAAATATCACATGAAAAAACATTTTTCCATAGCAGAACTAACCCACCAGAAATACCTTCGGGATCAATAATGACAAAATTAGGATATTTAAAATGACTGAACACAAGTTTGATTTTGTTTCGGCAGGTTTTTGTTTCACATAGAAATATGACATCAGGATTTTGATCTCTGATCAAGTCATTCAGGTGATTTCTAGTGGAAGAGTTATTAAAACCTTGGACATTCCAAGAAATGATCTTTATATCAAAAAAATTATAAGTTCCAGAGAATGAGCAATTTATGATTCAGAAGCAAACAAATTTTAACACTAAGATTATGAAGTAGAAAGAATTATAGGAGTGCAAGTTTTTAATGATTAGACTATCAATATTATTACTAGAATGGGTTTTCCAAATGCAAAATATACTAATAAAACTGCATCAAGGGATTATGCTAAAAATAAAAAATTTGAAAACAAATTGGAAAAGAAGTGTAAAATGTACCCGTCTCTTCTTTTCTTTGAATATAGATTGATTATCCCTTGTTGTGATCCTTTGAGATGTTTGTATATTTGTGTGGGTACTAGACATGGATTCTATAGAGGTGACCTCAGCTTCCTGAGTGGGCTGGATTGTGGTGTTAGAGCTTTTGTGACTTTTTCCTAGTCTAGCATTCTCGGTGTCATCGTCCTTACCCCCAGCAAAAAGGAAATCCATGTTATGAGCAATTCCAACTTTGGGAGAACAAAAACAGCAGCCTTAGGAGGATTTTGTTGGTTCTTCTTAGTAGCTAGAGCAAGATTTGTAGCATTGACAGTAGTGTTTTTCCGGATATTACTGACATTTCCAAAGAAGTAAGGTTTTTTATGAGCTTTGGTCAAGTAATTAACAGTAACTTTACAAGCTTTTTTTTGAATGATCAATGACATAGCATTCAGGGTATATGTTATGATGTTTTTCATAGAAAAAATGTATCCAGCGTGTTAAACATGCATTAGTTAACACCTTTACTCCTCTTATTAGTGGATTGGTGAGATCAATATTGACATAGACTTTAACTGGATCACTACCTATATGAATGACATCCTTAGGGTGAATATCTATGACATCACCAATTATTTCACCCATTTTCTTTACAGTTGAAACATTGATATGTTTTGGAATGTAATCATGAACTACCAAGACATGTTTGTTAATGCTCCATGAGCGTTCCTCAATAACCCTATTAAGTATAATCCAATTGCTAAACTTGAAAACCATAATGTTTGGATCGATTTCAATTATGTTTAGTTCTTCAGATGATATAAATGGCCAAGCATGCTTAATATACTTTTTAACAGTTTGGCGGCTCATTCTTCCTTCAATAATAATTTTTCCTATTGCGCAAGCTTCCCAATTTGATTCTTCCTCCTTATCATTTTTATCTTGTTGAAAAACAACAACCTTATTAATATCTCCCGGATTAAGTGTAGCTTTCTTGAATTTGCTAACTAGATCACCTACTTTAATAGAGTTCCCTGCCTCCATCATGAAAGTTTGGCGATATTGTGATAAAAGAACAATGGCAGGAAAATATCATTGATTTTAGGTTTAATATTGATGAACAAGTTTTTAGGAGTGGAAATAGATAGAAATTGGCAGATATTACGGCTATTATTCTAAAGACAAATTGATTGAGTATTTTTGGAGGAAAGGTAAGTATTAGAGCTGGCTGTTGACCAACCGATGAAAAAAAGGAAACACATTTTAGGTTTGTAACTATTTTTCCAAAATTTGAAAAAAAATTCAAATTATTAAGAAGGCGGGATGATTTGAAGTTTTGGATTAGTATTGAGTTACAGGATGAACAGGTCTCCTTCCACCAGAATCCACAGATGTCCACACAAATGATACATGCTTCTACAAGCTTGAAAACATTCTCAACAAACGCTTTAATCACAACATATAAAAAGACAAACGTCATTAGAGATAAAACAAACTGTAAACACATATTGGAGAAACCATATAAGATTAGTTACACATAATGAATTAAAAAAAGCTAAAGAATAATAATACTAGTATATAAGTTGAGAAAATTACTAATTACTACTCGTAATCTTGATGAAAACCATGACCCGAAATATGTATCATCCAAAGAAACAATAAGAAGTTTTTTTTTAAAAGAAACTTTAACTAAAACAAGCTTAGGATAACTAGTTTGTTGATCAATGGTGTATAACTAAAGTTCAGTATTTTGTTCTTGTCAATTGCATGTTATTGATAGAATAAAACCTTCTAAAGGAATTAGATAATATGGCAAACCTCTATCATTTATTTTTCATTTAATGGTTTTGAAATCAGTAATTAGTTTGAGCCTTGAGAACTAACAAACAGTAAAATCAAAATTATGAAGATTAGTGACGGACCCAAAAAGTAATTTGGCCGATTTCCGACTTGGTCGGATGTTGGGGACAAAATGATGTTCGTCCGAAGTGACATCATCAAGTTCCGATCCCGAAGTGACGTCATCACGTCCCGATCCCGGAGTGACGTCATCACGTCCCGATCCCGAAGCGACGTCATCACGTCCTGATCCCGAAGCGACATCATCATCACGTCCCGATCCCGAAGTGGCGTCATCACGTCCCGATCTCGAAGTGACGTCATCACGTCCCGATCCCGAAGTGACGTCATCATCACGTACCGATCCCGAAGCGACGTCATCACGTCCCGATCCCGAAGCGACGTCATCACGTCCCTATCCCGAAGCGACGTCATCAGCACGTCCCGATCCTGAAGTGACGTCATCACGTCTCGATGCCCAACTTGGACCGAACCCCAACTTGGACCGAAGCGACGTCATCATTTTCCCGAAGTGACGTCATCAATTCCGAAGTAATGAATCCTCTACGACACATGGCGAGCTTAGAAAAATCTCCGCTGACACATGGCGAAACGTGATGAATCCTCTACGACACATGGCGAGCTTAGAAGAATCTCAATCGACAAGTGGCGAGCCTTGATGACATGTGGCGAAGGATATTTTAATAATTATCATATTTTTAATCCCTATAAATACAATTTTAGAGAGAAGAAGAAGGGGACTTTTTTGGCCCGATGGAGGCTTCCTCTGCTTCATTCTCAACTGTAAATTAGATATGAATAAAACTCCAACTTTTATTACCCGTGGATGTAGGCTAATCATGGCCGAACCACGTTAAATCAATGTGTTATCTTCATTTTCGTCTATCTTTTATTATGATCTTTGGTTGTTTTTTGCCCATGAAAAATTCGACAGAAACAATTTGGCGCTAGAAACAGGGACGAGTAATGGATTTATCCAACCTATCTCACTGGAAACAACAACAATTGTGAAAAGGATATCATAACCAAGCCCGACGATTTTGGAGAAACAAATTACTGACTCTTATCCAACTAATAAGGTACCTAAAGAAAACTCTTAACCTCTTGTTTCTGCTTATGTTCCTCCTTTGCCTTTTCCTTGTAGGTTTGCAAATTCTAAAAAGACGGAACAAGATAAGGAGATCTTATATATTTTCAAGAAGATTCATGTGAATATTCCACTTATAGATGCAATTAAACAAGTCCCCAAATATGCGATACTTCTGAAGGACTTGTGCACCAATAAACAAATATTAACCGGTAATGAGGTAATGGGAGTGGGAGAGAATGCTTCGGCTATCTTGAAAAGATACTCCCACACAAATGTAAAGATCCCAGTAGTTTTGACATTCCAATTGTTATTGGTAACACAACGTCTAATAAGGCTAGGTTTGATTTAGGAGCATCAGTAAATGTTATGCCTGCATTTATATATGAATCTCTTAACTTAGGACCTTTGAAAGAAACTGGAATTGTTTTACAACTAGCTGACCGTTCTAACATATACCCTAGAATTATTATTGATGATGTGCTTTTGCAGGTTAATCAGCTAGTTTTTCCAGCAGAGTTCTGTGGGATACCATATCATCTAGGGTTTAAATCATATTTCCTAAACCGTTATTCGGAATGGGATGCTATTTTAGAATGTCGTAGTAGACATGTAGGGAACATATGTTGTTTAGAACATTTTGCCCCATTTTATACCCATTCTCACGTTTTTACAATGTGATTATGATAATATATCAGAAACTGGATATTAACTAAAATTAGGGTTTTGTTGTTGTTCGACCAATGTTGGGATTTTTAATGCGACCAATATTGGGAAATCGTTATTCAAGCTCGAATAATCATTATAAGAGCTTTGGTTTTTCATTTGGCGCGACGACGACTAAGTGATTGCACGAGGATGTGACGGTTCAACTTAGTGCATTCGTGCGCAGCTTGTTATACGTTATGATAAGTCAATGTCATTCAATTTGAATTTGAATATTGATGTAAAGTCACTCTAAATATTCAATCGGGAAATATGAGGAGAAATTAAGTTGCTCTATACTAGTATGCAATATATCTAGGAGCGTTGACACCTTTTCAGAAACAAAGAGAATGTTCTGGATGTTATCAGCTGGAGACAAACTACTATCTGAATGTTCTGGATGTTATCAGACAAACTACTATCCACACCAGTGAAATATTCCTCTATACTAGTGTGCAATACATCTAGGAGTTGTCCGTAATAAGCATTCGATTTCAATCCTTTAACGGAAAGTAAAATATGCCCATGCCCATTTGATATTTCAATTCTCTTGCGGAATGTGAAATATACTTATTTGATATTTCAATTCTCTTACATAATGTAAAATATGTTTATTCGATATTTCAACTCTCATGCGGAATGTAAAATATGAATTTAATTTTTATGATGCTAAGTCAGTAGCATATACAATATTATTTCTTTGATTCTACTGCTGGGTAGAGATGATTTTACTATTTTATCCTTTGTTGAAAATCCACCATCTACAATGACATGTTAAAATCAGTTGATAGTTTTGTTTATGTCAACAAAAAGAAAGAAGTTAAGATTAAAACACAATCAGCAGAGATAAAGATGTGGAAGGAACATAATTTCAATTAAGGAAACTAAAGATACACACCAATAACGGAAATACCCATCATGAAAGGTGCGAGTATTTCCAATGACAATCCAATATGTTGGCATCAGAAGGACTCCAGAAACAATGTCAAAAGCAGCCATTGCAAAATTCCAATTGAGGAAACTACAAATCAAGTAAAGAAGTAAGAATTATATACCTGTAATTGCTTATCAACTTCAGTTTCGGGATATGTCATATTATTCCCATGACTGCTAAAAACTCAATAATGAAAAAAACGGTACAAAAAAAACATCATCACTATCTGGATCAAATACCCTAACAGCTTCTCTTCCATCATCTTACAGAATCGAAGCCATTAACCAATACTTGACACTATGTTGTTTCTTTAACCCATAATTATTTGGCATGTCAGAATTGATTTTATTTTTCCCATCATCATCATCATGGATAGGGATGCGCAGGAACCGACCGGAACCGACGGAACCGTACCCCAAAAGAACCGAACCGAGGGTACAAGGTACAGGGTACAGGTACAAAAAATGGGAACCGGGTACAAGGTACAGGTACTACCCCAGAACCGACCTGTACCGGACCGAAGGAACCGAGGTATACTATCCGTTGATCATTTTAGGTTGTTTTAATCTCAGCCGTTAAGTTTTTAGGTT
Source organism: Papaver californicum (assembly GCA_023531435.1). Lineage (NCBI taxonomy): Eukaryota > Viridiplantae > Streptophyta > Magnoliopsida > Ranunculales > Papaveraceae > Papaver > Papaver californicum. Next base: position 5,707,728 of record JAJJMC010015296.1, on the reverse strand, counting down.
AGGTTAGGTAACTTAGGTTACTTCAATTTCATTAATACTATCTGTTTCACTTAGCATGGCGTAAACATTACTTTTGTGTATTGTGGAAAATGATTGATTGTTTTTATCATCAGTCTTTTTAACATGATCTGATGTTGATCTCATAAGTTTGTATCTTGAACCTTACTGTGAGCACTGCATCTATGTGAGTTGTCCTTCCATAAAACTCGTCATTTCAGGAATCCATACAATGAGAACTTACCAGTGAAAGTATGTGTACAACTGATCTCCCTTTCACTCCCTGGCGAGGAATGTACCCATATGCTACTGTCCTCAAATTAGGGAGTGTCTTTCTTTATGGTTTGTGCAAATGCTTACTTCCATTTCATTGTTGAAATTTTTGACTCTGCATCTTATCGAGAGCTTACCTCAGAAGTCCATTGCATTTTTTTGGAAGTTGTGGTTATCTCTGCTTGTGCCTCTAAATCTCCACACTCAAATTTCTTTCTACTTGTTTCTTGCTTGGGTACACTGTAGATTAGTCGAGACTGGCAGGATGATGGACATCCATGAACCTCCTTCAATAGTTGTTGATGGACTACCTGAAGACCTTATGAATAGCATTGAACAAGTTCTTAGACAATTAAACTCCTTAAACACCTGATGCAAAAGTAGAGTATTCACTGAATAGAAATGTTTATTTCACAAAACACGTCAGTGACTCAGTATTCAGTATTAGTTTCTTCATAAAACACCTTGAAATGTTTACTTCCCAAAACACGTCACTTTAGATGCAACCAAAATAATTGTCAACCAAAATACAAAAAAAAAAAACAATCTATAAGTAAGGAAAAAAAAAGGTACAGGTACAAGAACCGACCGGAACCAACCGAAACTGAGGGTACGGGTACAAGAACCGAACCGAGGTACAGGGTACAAGGTACAGGTACACGAGTAGAGAACCGACCATAAGAAGGCACGGGTGCAAGGTTCTAGCAAGAACCGAGCCGAACCGAACTTTGCGCACCCCTAATCATGGATGATAACTTCAATCTTTTTTCTTTAGATTTTGATTTTTATCGATATCTTTTTTGCTTGGGTTTCTCTTTGGATGTTAATATGTCGCTTTTAGTGTTAATTGAGGAAACTAATAAATCCCAAATTCTTGAAAAATTAATGAGACACGCCCTGGGAGAAAGCAAAGAAGGAAGGTGAAAAAATAACGCATGAGGAGGGGAAATCGATGGACTCTAACCCATAGCCGTCAGATAGAATTTGGGCTGCACAGGAACCGACCCGAAAAACCGCACCCGCCCGAACCTGATAAAACTGCGGGTTTTTAAACTGAAACCACCCGCCACGGGTTGGTATACGGTTTTGAAAATTCAAAACTCGGTCACCACGGGTTGGTTTACGGGTTTAGTATAGCACCCGCCCGTATAACCCGATTACTTTGAGTCATTGATTTAGATTTATATATTTAATCCTAGTCGTACATCTAACATGAAACTTTCCTAAAGAAAACCTAGTTTTTTCACTCTTCAGAGTTCAGACATGGGATTTGATTCTATTCTCCTCTCTACTGCAAATTAAAATTGATTCACTTCGCTTGATTCACTTCGCTTGTCTCTTAAGGTTAGTTGATTTTAAGTCTTTAACAGTCGCTTAATTGTTCCTGCTGGGAAACAACTTTTTCCCAATTAGTCTAATCGTAGTAGTAAGTAATCTATCTTGGCTTTGTTTCTTCTGTTTTATGATTTATATTGGTTTATAAGCAATTTGAAAAACTGGGTTTTCAGTTAATGTTCGATTTAAGCATGTCCTCTTCCCAAGGACTAAGTTAGTAAATCGACCTGTGGTTTGCTTAACGGTATGCATCTCTGTAAAATTTTATCATGCTTGGTGTTTTATCCATTTTCTGTTGATTGCAAGATTCTAGGATACTGAAAGCTTGTATTTTATTCCTTCTTAATGTAAGTTTTCTGTCTTCCAGGCTATAAGTTTCTAAGTTTTTAAGTTCCGAATAGGAGTAATAAAAACTAGTTCCACTTGAATGGTGATGTAAAGCACTTACTGTATCCGAAGGTATTCCAGTCTTGCTTAACCTTGCCTACTTGTGGTATATTGAAATTAGTATCTTCCTTTTTTTCCAAAACAAACCAAACCATTCAAGACCCTGCCATGAATTCTGGAATAAATCTGCCATGATCTATCTTTGTAAGTGTGTTGCGAGTGTAGTAGAAGTTCATTTTCACACGGTCATAATGATCATACTTATCTTCATAGAATAGTAGCAAAAAGAATGTTTAATAAAAGCTTACTTCTGTACCCTAAAGGCCTAAAGCTTCTTAGGAAAAGCTTACTTATGTACCCTAAGAGCAACTGCAACGGGCGAGTAGAGTAAAGAGAGAAGAGAAAATTTTCTCTTTACTCGCCAATTTGCAGCCGCAACGGGAGATCATATTTGTGTTTTACTCCAGATTTGCTACAGTATCGGAGTAACTTCTCTCCGAATTTTAAGTATACTCGCACGGCCATGTGAGATAGCGTATGCCGAATACGTTCAGCTAGAGAAACGTATTTATATCAGAAGTATCCCTACAGAAACGTCTGGTATTACGGTCAGCTAAGTATACGCCTCATAATACGGTTAGCTGCAACAACGCCCCTTGAAGATACGAAACATTACAGTAGCGCTTCACTACACAGCGTTTTGGCTCGACGCTTCACACTTCCACGCTTCTATAGAATGCCTTCCAAAACATACAGTGTGATATAAGAACTCCTACCCATATACGTTCCTCCTGGAAACCGTATGGGATGTATACGTTTAATTAGGGAGCTGCCTGATTCATACGGCCTTCCTGGAACCCGCAACACAAGCATACGGTCTCCTAGCTAGCCGTGTTACATCATACGGCCTCCTATCAAGCCTCCATTCATATATATTGCACGGTCTCCTAACTGGCCGCGGGATTCAAATTTGTTACCGTTGGAGCAGCTGTTCAGACGGTTCGTTAGGAAACCGTATAGATTCCAAACGGTCCCTTTTAGCTTCTAAAATCTGAAATATCTTCTCTTCTTAATTAGGACCGTATCTTTCTTTCAAGTTTCGTCCATCTCTTTCTTTCTTCACTCTCTGTCATCATAGTAATCACTAAAAAGTATAACCCCAATTTATATTGTAAACCACTAATCCAAACATTCTCCGGAACTCTTTTCTTTTCATTCAGAATGAGTACTATTCCTGGGTTTCTCCAAACATCATACTCTCTGGGTTTATCTAAAAGTAATCAATATTACCCCATTCAACCATCTACTGTGTATTCTATGGTTTCTATTGTCTCTTATCCTTCCAACACAAATATAAAGAGAGGTAAAAATCCAATCTTTTCTTCATTAATTTATTTACTTGAGAAAGTTTGATATTGAATTTTAGGGTTTAAGGAAAGGGTTTCTCACTAAAGCTATTGGCATAGCATGTTTTATATCCCTTTTGGTGGGTTTCTGCTCAAACTTAAAACCACATATTGTATTGGGTCTTTCAAAATTGTGAGTCTTGAAATAAATTTTGGTGGGGATTTAGAGTGGAAATTCAATTTCAATGAATATGACATCATTTTTTCTTCAGTGTTCTGATTTTATATACTTCTGAATATCTACTGGTTACTAATTGGTGAAGGAGTTCAAAGCAATCCATTGTACAATTCACTTCATGATATTCTCTGTAATGTACTTGTGCCATATCTTTGTAGCCCATGTCAAGTTATGGTGTTTCGTAGTTGGATTGATTCTATAAGTTGCACTTGGGGTTCCATATGTTGGTTTTTATCATTTTCCTAGCTTATGTCTTAGGGTACAATTGCCCCATATGAGTTCTGTGTTAGATAGATGTATACTTCGATGCTTTCCTTTAGTTCATATCATGTCAGGATGTCACAATTGACTATTATATTGATTTCATTTATACTTGTTCACGACCACTTTCGGATGTTTTGACTTGGCTATCTTTCTCATGTAGCTGGTGGCTGTTTCCAATTAACTATCTTTCTCACCTAGCTAATACTGCTGATATTGTGAGAATTGGCATGCTATTGTATTATAACTAATATAATAGGTGTGAATACCAGATTCTGTGTTGGTGGTTCAACCAAATAGGCTGCAAAGATCCTCCCTTAAAGTTGTTGTCGGTGATGCAGCTTCTGCAATACCAAATGATTGTGCTGAAAAGCCTATATCATTATTCGGTCAACCTGATCAAGCAGTTTCTCATGAAGGATTAGCTGAAAAACATAGTAAAAATGGCAATGAAGAAGGAGATGCAGATTGCTTAGATGACAATCAAATGCTAAAAGTTTGTGACAAGCTAATTGGTGTTTTCATGGTTGATAAGCCCACTCCAACAGATTGGAGAAGGTTACTTGCTTTCATTAGGGAATGGAACAATATCAGGTCTCATTTCTTTAAGCGATGCCAGATAATAGCAGATGCTGAGGATGATCCTGGATTAAAACACAATTTGCTTCGGCTAGGAAGGAAGTTGAAAGAAGTTGGTTCTTTTTCACCCCTGATAAATTTTAATTACCCTCCTTTTGTAATTGAGCGCCCTTCAATTCTACGTGTGTGTGATAGGTGATGTGATTTTTAATAGTGGTAAATAGAGTGTCGTTTTCTCGAACTTGTGAAGACTGATTTTAGATTTTAATAAACTAATTTTAAACTAAGAATATACACAAAATATGAAAATAATATTCACAACAAAGTTGAGAGAAAACTGTGGCTAGGTTTCCACTATTTTTCTAATTTTTATAATGATTAAATTCAACAATTATAATCATGCAATTCTAACTTTTAATTTGATTCTAAAACGTTGCAATAAGTAAATTCTTAAAGTAACAATTGTATAACAAAAGCATGGAATATCTAAACCCTAGGAAAAGCATATACCATCTAACGAAATTACAATTGCTCTATAAAAATTATTAAATCAATTTTTAATTAAGGAAAACAATCATAAAATAATTGCATAAATTAATTAAATAACATTACCACATAATTTTTGGAAAAAGTAGCTTCCACCGTCGCCTCAGAGATGGGGTTCAGCTCCTCATATTTTTCATTTGCTCAGAGTTACAATTCAATTCTCAAAATGTTCACAAATGATTAAAAATGAGAAAAATAGAGAAAACAGTGAATTAGAAACGATCATATGCGTTACAGAATCACTGTTACAGAGGGTCTGAAGAACAAATGTTGCTGATTTGAAATAATCGTTGCAAACAGGATGAAGATTCCATCGCCTTTCGGTTGAAGCTTCCGTCGCCTTTTCCTGTTCTTCGTGCACCAGCAGCAGCAGAATCTCTGGATTGACTTTTTTTTTTGCTTCTCTGCCTCTCTGAACCTTACCCTAAGATTCCCCCCCCCCTCCCTTCTCTGATGCTTCGACGCCTCTTTTTATACTTCAACACATCAAAAATCTCCAGATATTTTCATTCACAGGAAAATGATACCCGATGAATTTTTTCTTCAATTTCTGATGCGATTCTATTCTCTGTATCTCTGAGTATCTTTTCATCCTCTTGATAGACACATTTTAGTGTCTAAATTGCACCTTAATTTCTAGTGAGTTAGTATTCGATTTTGTGTCTATTACGTGTTTTTATGCTTTTGTAGGTACATTAGAAGAATAAAGATTTGTGGAAAAATTGGCTCAAAAAGTGTTCAAGGCACCCGGGAAAATGGATCAAAGCACCCACACTTTGGATTGGGGCACCCCTGGATCGGGTCAACCCAGCGGGTCAACCAGGCGAGTCAACCCAGCGAGCTGGATCGGGCCGAGTCACCGGGTTAACTCATCGGGCTCAACTGTGTCCACTGTCAACGTAAAATCAACGTGTTCTTTCGCTTCCTGATTGTTCCAAATATTAGTAGATATCCCACACAAGTTAGAACAATCGAGAAACAGCAAAAAAATCCCGTGAAATCAGTTGAAAAATCATGTATATGGCCGGAATTGGGTTTCGATTCGGATTGGGATTTGTGGGCTATTCTAGAGAGTTCTATTAGGTTTAGAACTCTCTCTAGGGTTTCTAATATCTATAAATACCAAGAGAAGCCAAGAGAATTGGGTACAAAAGCCTAGAGAAGAAAATAGAGAATTCCGGCAACTATTCCGTCACCGTCCGGTCACTGCTACTGCACCGGCCGGCTGTTCTTCATCCATCACTGCCGGAGAAGAAGACTCAGTAACATTTATAAGTGTTGCTGATTTGAATTTTTCTGTTGTCTATTGCTTCAAACCCTTTGTTGCTTAAACTCTTCTGTAACAGCTGAACCCTCTCCTGTAACGCATATAAGCGTATCAAATCAGCTGTTACAGCGTTATTCAACCTTGTAATCAATATTTTGAGCAATGAAATCAACTTTTGAGCAAATTTTCTTCACCATGGGCTAAGTCTAATTACTGGGATGATGGATAAGGTAATTTTCTCAATTTTATGTGATTTAATTATTTTCTAATAATTATTTATAATTCTTTTATTATTAGAATTGCATAGTTTTGAATAGTAAAAACGGTTTTCTTTCAACAGTTGTGCTTTTGCTTTATGGATTATGCTTAGTTAATTAATTTTGATAGTCCATGCTTGTGATTTACCTCTGTTTGTTAGCATAACAAAACCAACTTTGGCAATTATTTGTGCTTTAATTAATTTAAAAAGAATTATCTGATTAATCACATAGGTTGTTAGATTTACCTGATTCCTGATTCCTAGTACGTTTAAAATTATTTAAAAATCATATTTAGGTTATTTAGTCTTTTTCTTACTCCTGGAATTTTCTAGAATTAGTTTAAATCATTATTTTCTAAAATCATTACCTTCACAAGTTCGAGAATCGAACCT
>JAJJMC010015296.1:5657709-5675847 GCA_023531435.1 Papaver californicum | reverse complement strand
TATAACAGTGAGAAATAGCAACAGAGAGATTTGAAATAGCAACAGTTACAACAGTTGCACTGTCTTCTTCCTCAGCAACGTTGAATGAAGAACAGCGATCACCGGGAACAGCAGTAGTAACCGGCCGGCGTCGGAACTTGAACGGAAAAAGGCAAAAATGGTTCTGGAGCTTCGTTCCTTATTTCTGAAGCTTGTAAGCTCTTTATATAGGCCTTTGTAGTCTTCTAGGATGTTCTAATCCCATTATAACTCGGTGATTTGACGAGAATTTGATGCCAATCCAAAACAGGGATGTATTCCTATTCCCGTCCAAATTCATGCTCCTCTGGCCCTTATCTTCGGCTTCTAGAGATTCTAATCGATTTTACTAACCTTGAATTAGATTGGGTAACTCCCAATTTGCGATGAAATCGCTAGAAAATCTGAATTGAAATTTGCTGCCGATGAAACTGTCCCGATGAAGGTTTGACTCGGTCAACTGACTTTGACCGAGTTGACTGGGCCGAGTTGAGCCGCTGAGTTGGTCCGATCCAGCTCATCCCGATCCAAGGGTGCCCCAATCCAAAGTGTGTGTGCCTTGATCCATTTACCCGGGTGCTTTGAACACTTTTTGAGCCAATTTTTCCACAAATCTTTATTCTTCTAATGTACCTACAAAAGCATAAAAACACGTAATAGACACAAAATCGAATACTAACTCACTAGAAATTAAGGTGCAATTTAGACACTAAAATGTGTCTATCACCTCTCTTCTGGCAATAAATGGTGATGAGATACTAGTTATGGAAATATATTCTCCTATTCAAATAATTTCCGAGAATATCTTCCTCGAGAGAGAGAAAACAATATTTTCCTGGAATCATGCTTTGATTGATTTCTCTTCTGATTTTCACGCATCTTCTGGTATGAAATGATCATGTAAATCATTCTCTATGATGTTTAGCCCAAAAATCACGTGAAAACTATACCCAGAATCTCAACAGAGTATAACCAAATTTTCCCGCCATTGCATTTTACTTTGATTTTGGGCATGGGTACCCCAAATCCAAAGTATGGGTACCTTAATCAATTTGGGAGGGTGCCTTTATCAATTTTTCCATGCCAATTTTTCCCAAATGTTGTTTTTCCATGAATACCTATTATTATATAAAATGACGCAGTTAGTACAAAATCGAGCTTTAACAAAATACAAATTGGGAACAAATTAGACCCGAAAACGTGTCTATCAATAGGCATCGCCGAAGTCATCCTAAGTTAAAACTTGTAGCTTCTTCACAATTTTAGGCTCATATTAGAACAAGAAGATGGAGGAGGCTTATGGTCATTTCTGCAGCATATAGGTCACTCATGTTCACATGGAAATTAGGAGGTGTAATGTGTCCGATGTTGCCAATATGGGTGCATTGTACTACACTTATTGTTTGGTGTCTCATTTATCTCCTTTACTTGTTTACACATTTTTGTGCTGAAGTATTTGAACTCCTACTCTTATTTGTTCAAAGGAATACTGTTGATTATATGTTAACCTAGGCCTCATAAAATTGTTGAATCTTTGGAGGGTAAAGTTAACGTCAAACTCAGCACATTCTCAAACCGAAAGTTCCACGTTGGAGTATTGCTATGTGAATTATGACTTCTTCTATTCGATTTGACATGGGTTTTGCCAATTGTTGGCCAATCTAAGTTGGTGTTTTGTGCATGGTAGTTTGCTCTGGTTTGTACTGAATGCAAAGTTATGTTTATAATTCTTTATCAAGCTGGAAACTCTGTGGGGTTTGGGAATTCATTTGGATGTTGTCTTTAGAGCATACGGTCACTTAGAGCTACTCCCAAAACACTTAATGTACACGGCCACTTACGAAGCCGCCCCTCTGTCTCACGGTTACTTAATGAGCCACCCCATGGAGAATCGGTCTCCTAACTGGCCGTTGTTCCATACAATCACTTAGGTGTGCTACCAAGTTGTATACGGTCACGTAGAGCAACTGCCAAAACATTAAAACGGTCAACTGGGTGGTCGTTTCAGAGATAAGCGTCTTTCATCGACAACGTATCTCGTGATACGGCCACCCAACTAGACGCAACAATTATTACGACCTTCTATGAAATTGTCTCTCGTAATACGGCCACCCAACTAGACGCTCAATCATACGTATTGTTAACTGAGCGCATTATATTTGGCGCTCATTCGGATGAGCGTATAGTTCCACGCTCTTCTAAGTGAACGACAATACAACATACGCTAGGATAGCTAACCGTGCGTGTTAATTCGGCCCATTAAGAGAACGCCTTGTATCATACGGCTACCAAGAAGAGCGTGCGAGTAAAAATTGCTCTCCTACCGCTGTTGTTTTTAAGTCAAATACCAAACAAAATTTAGTTTTTAGTCGATAGGGTAGTCGCACCGTTACAGTTGCCCTAAGTGGACCTAGTCAGTGGCCTTAATCTTAGAGGCTATACTCAATAGTTGACTGAACGCTAATATCAATTAGACTATTATTATCCTTGTTCCTGCTTGTGTACAAGTATTTTGAAGGCAGCAGGAATAACAAGGCCTGTATCTGATATAAGTCTATCAGGAGCAAAAGATGCACTCAATCAGCTACAGAATCGGGTGTCTTCCTTAGAGAGAGAAGTAAAAGATACTGAATTTAAGGTGATACTGACAACATTATCTTTTCTTTTTATTTTAGCTTTTGGCTAATAGTTCTTTAGCTTACAAGCTCACACTTTCTGTAGTTAAAGTAAGCTAACTGGCTCTCCCTAATATGTTCAGCTGATTGAGCTATCCTTTTTGTTGTATCTATGATACGTAATGTTTACCTTTTTTTTTTGCTATTTTTTGAGAATTACTCGTGGTAATACTGTTTTTTACAGTCTATTTTTTTCTTTCTGTCTACGTATATGGGTTAACCCGCAAAGTAACCTGAACCCACTCAACCTGTCTCGAATCGATTTGAACCCGATCCGCCTGCGAACAGGTTGATATACGATTTTGAATATCACCTGTCTATAAACGGGTTAGTATTTAGTTTTACTCTAAAACCGACCACCCATTATGCAATCCTAGATAAAATAGTGATCTGAGAGGGAGTGTAGATCCTGACCACCACTACTAAATAGAAAATATATTCTGACCTTTTGATCCAATAAATTATAGTATAGATGTTATAAGCAGCAAAAAAATTATCTTACGAGGTCCGAAAGGGTTAGCCATCGGAGCCAAAATTGCAATTAACTGCAGCACTATGCCAGTGATAAGTTCTTGGTGATAAGTTCTTTTTCCTTTTTCTTTTTTCTTTTAAATGCTAAGCAGGTTGCCCTATAATTGGACTGGACTCCAGAAAAAAAAGTGTTTGCCGTTTGGTGCGTCTCAAAGTTTGAGGAGAATTTGATTTTGCTAGAATTGCAGGAAATCAGGACAAAGATAAATTTTAGTAACAGCATAATGTCGAATCAGACGCATGTTGATGATGTTTAATTATTGAATCACAAAAACGAATGTTTCACTGTTGGCTAAACAAGCTATCAATAAGGAATATAAAAAATAAAAAACGACTCAGAAAATTTCAATTAAAAAAAATCTCACACTTTATTCATGGTGAACATATACGATCATTAATGTAAACTGGATAATATACTATTAACCTATGGTTTTTAACAATAGTTACTGGGATCCTTGGCGAAAAATGTGAAACCTTATCCAACTTGTGATTTTAGAAACACATCTCCCATGTGGGTATTTCGGAATTGCAAATTCATCCGATTCACCTAATTGGCAAACTTACTGAAATACTACCGATGAAGGATTTATGTGCTCGCAGTTGAGTGAAAAAATTTGGTTTCAATTAATCCACTGATAAATAATGCAAGACCTGTTTACCGATGTTTAGGTTTACTAAAAGGAAACTCATTAACTGTTCACAGTGAAGATATAATCTACTAAGAAATCACATTATATTAAAGATAATCAAGTCAAATCCTTTGGAGAAGACCCAGAAAAATTCATTAACAAGTGCAGTGGAAACAAAAGATTGTTTCGGAACACAGCTACTTGCTACAGTTGATCATCAGAAAACTCTAGAAATTAGAAAGAAAATATGTACATAAAAAAACTAAAGTATAATCAAATCAAACTCTTCTCCTATAAACTCATTGATTGCCCATTAGTTATGATGCACCAGCATCAACTCTTATGGGCGGATCGTGTCATATGGATAATGACATCCTCGATACAAGAGATCTAAAAAGAACTGTTTCAAGCAGGATTTCATTAGTCACATGATAAAATCCGCCCACAGATGTCAATGTTATCAATCTTATTACTCTTCCAAAGTTCTTCCCGAACTTCCTGCATAAGTATTCAATCAGACAAAATAGCCCACCCACAAACAACATCAACATTGTAAAGCAATTTTGAATGAACAGAGAGTAAATAAGGAAAGAGTGATCAGATAGGAGCGAAAGACTAATTTCTGTTTAAGTTAATCAGAGACGAATCTCATCTGAACTATGCAACAATCATCAGCTAGAATCCTCCTATATCATATTCATTCACAAATAAAAAAATCAATTAACCAAAAAAAAGATCAAAAAGCTTGAAAAAGAGGCTTCATAGAGAAGATTAGATTTATCAACATAGAATAGATTCAGCCATATGCTTGTCTATAATTTCTTTAATCATAAGCCCCTTAGAAAATTTCAAACAAGTACAAATCAATCCCCTAAATGAAACCAAAAATACTTAGAAAAAAAGCTGAAATCAAACACTAAGAAAGAGTATTGGGGATGAAACTCAGAATATGGGTGGTGATATATAGAGTGGTCGGCAAGGCCATGATTTAAAGCCATTACGACGAACGAGACCATTACAATATCGTCATTGTTAAAACCCCAACTACTTATTTTTACATCAACCTTCAAGATTTTGAAGAAAAAAAAAAACCTAGATTTTAACAAGAAACCCTAATTGAGACGGATGTGAAGAGAAGTAACTTGATGTTCCACAGAAATTACAATGAGTGATATTTATAGGGTAGGTAGATAATTAGGGTTTCCGAGTCCTTCTGATCGCCTTTTCCCTTCCCTAAAGGCCCAAGGCCTCGACTATTGAACTGTTTTAGTATTCACCAGCGGGCCTTTCCGAGTTACGTTGACTTAGGTTGGGCCTCATTTACGAAACGGTCACATTTACATTTAAGGGTTAGCGATTTATGGTGAGCAATGGAAGATTGATACGGATTTTATGTCCAATCCATTAATATTGTGGATTTAAGATTTATATCCGTATTTGGTCCATTATCCAGCAGATTGGACATCCGTCAATGAACCAATTAGCAGATTGGATATGGGTGGATTGGCAGATTTGAGAAGAAAATGTTAACATTGACTCATTTGTAAACTTCAATCTGTCATTTATGAGTTTTATACTCAAATTCCTATAGTATGTATTTCGTCTTATAGACCATATTTTTTGTGAAAAGTTGTTCTGTGTGGCGAATCCTCCATATGATGAGTCACTCCAACAACTATAAATTTTTCTTTTTGATCTTGTATCAAAAGAAAAGTTGAAATTAAAAGAAGAAATTTATATTTTAAACAAATAATGACGTAGATAGGTTAAACGTGACATGTATTTTAAAGAGCACTTAATTTCCTGGTGAGTTATTCATCTGGTTGGTAAATTTATCTTGTTTACAACTTGGTAACTAGTATTATTTCATGAAATGAATCTAACTTTACTAGCAAATAACTACACAAAATGAAATCTGATATATTTAATTATCAAATTGACTTTGTTTGAGGAATCTGCCATTTTATTTTCAATCTTAGTATCTTATTCTTCTTCGATTTATTTAGAAATGTTTAAAGGAATCAAAATAAAATCCATGATCTTCAGCATAATTTCATGTATGCCAATATTTGGTTATCAGAAACATACCACATATTTCAGGTTAGTCTTTCATTTGTGGGTGAACGAATGTGCAACAGATTTAGATATCTCATCCGCATCGAATTCGTGAATTGCGGATTGTGTCTAATCCACTGAGAAGCGAATCGGGTGTCCATCCATCAAATTGCAGATGAGATCGGGTGAAATCCACGAATTCAGATGTTTTTCTCACCTACTGAGCATGGTCTGAATTGGTTCTGGTTTAGCCTCATATGTATATTGCATGGCGTATTCCAAACTTGACATTTGTATCCAATCCAGTAATCAGTGGATGCACAAATGGACGAATTTGATGTTGATGAATCCAATGGACTTGTGGCGCACCACCACCAAATTCGCACATGTCTAAAAGAAATTGTTGGTTTAAAAATAGTGGTGCATTCTTTTAAAACCGAGAGGGTAGGGAATGTCCGACTTTATCTCTTGTTTTTTTTAGGTTTTCAAAAATTTCCTTTATTCTTAATTAATTTCTATTGACTAGGGATGGTGGAAGTGATTGATACTAGTGCTAATACTACTCATAATGGATTTATTTCTTTTATTGATATGGTAAAAGGGAAAAAAATTCTTAACTCAACGAATATTGATATTAATATATTGCCAAACCCTAGTTTCAAAGAGGGAAAGCCAACAACGGAGGTTCCAACGGATTTTTTCCAAGAGGGTAGCGATGTTTGGAATTATAGTCTTATTGGAAGGCTAGATTCAAGGGTCTTGCTTTTCTTGAGGTTAAAAATACCTTAGAAAAACAATGAATCTCGGTGAAGGAAAGGTTAAGTTTATACCTATGAGCAAAGGTTTTTTCATCATTAAACTAACAACTGAAGAAGATAAGGAAAAAGTTTGGCATGTAGCTTTATGGTTTTCGATCATAAAGTGCTTAGAATCCAAATTTGGTATAATTCAATTCATTTAATATCCATTTGGTGTCATTGAATAAGAGATGTTGTTTATAGTCTATTTGTTTCTATTTATATATATGGAAAGTTAAGAAATCATCATATAATAATCGAGAGATGTCAAAAGGGTTTCTTACTTCCCAAACAAAACATCCTACATCCATTATGATTGTTACGACGATTTTGACTGGGAAGTACAATGGAAAAAAGAAGGGGATTCATTAGCCCCATCAAGACCATGAATACGAGCTATACCGTTGTTTACTTGAAGTGCGGTGCTGGTATTCACAACTTTTACTTCTCTATTATATTATTTAAATTATCCAATCATTCCCTCGAGCTTTTGAGCTATCTTGCAAGTCTATGACTTAACCCCATGTTTTGATTCAGAAAAACATAGAACTTCTCATGATACTGTATGGGTTAAGTTTCTAGGGTTGTATATTGAGTTGTGGATGAAAAAAAAATCAATATCCTTGGGCAAAACCCTAGGAACCCTCATTTTTGTGGATGAAAAAAAGTTGAAGCATGATTATGGTTATTATGCGTCCGTTTCAATTGATATAGACTTTGTAAAACAAGTTCCGGAGTACATTCACATTACTATTGGTGGTAAGAAATTTTTGCAACCTATTGAAATTCATAAACATCCTAAATTATGTTCTCACTGCAATATTATTGGTCATGTTTTTACTGATTGCATTTTTGTTCGAAAGTTGATCAAAACAGCTGATGGTAAAGAGGTTAAGAAAACTTTTAAAAATGATACTAAAAAGGTCGATCAAGCTAACAAGAATTCTAAGCTTGAACAGCAAAAGTTTCGAGATAAAAAGAATGCTATATTTGATAATGTTGTTGCTACTGAAAAGATATTATTTCTTATTAGCGTAAAAAACATGTGGATCCGAATTTGAGGTTCAAGGAAATAAAAGAGTTAGTGTTGAGACTTATTCTTTTACTCCCAATGTAGATGCCTTGCTTGATTCTCAATTAATAGTTTCTCAGAATGCCTTTAATGTGCTTAACGCTTAATTGGGCTTCACTAAAGATGGTGATGATGGTATTTTTGAGAAAAATGAAGGATCAATAGAAGAATGTTCTTTTGATTCTGATGGTAGTATTGGTTCTAAGGCTTGGGGAGAATATGATGTGGATTTACTTGCTCGGAGAAAAGCAAAAAGAATAGGGTAGATGGCTATGTTGGAAGAAGTAAAGGCTAGCAAAGAGTCTGGTGGTGTTTCAGTAGCTGAGTCGCAATCCACTGGGCTTGGAAATAAAGTCCAACAAACCTTTTTTACGGATAAGCAGCTTGCGGTAAATAAAGATTTAGAAAGTGATATACATTCGGATACAGATACGATTAGTAGGATTAGTAACAAGGTATTAATGGGCGTTTCTCCTAGGCCATCAAAGGATCATCGTAGTGGGATTGGAAGTACTAGGGATAGTACCTCTCTACTAACCAAGGAGGAACTTCAGGAGCTTAACAAAATTAAGATTGTGGAGATACGTGAAAATTTCATTAGTGACCCTACATTTAGAAAGAATTATTTTAAGAAAAAATAGGCTCAAATGGATAGATTTACATTTAACACGAAATAAGTTTAATCCCCAATTAAACCTGTTCCGGATAACTATGCTTCTACTGAAGAGAAGGATAATTATTCATATGATGGAATTGAAGATTTTGGTTTGGATTCAGTTTCTCAAAAAATAGACCATATAGAATTAGAAACCATAAGAGAAGAATGAGAGGAATACAAACTAAACGTAGATATATGGTTCTTTTTTTCTTTTTTCTATATAGATATTATTTAATTTGATGTTGAGTCTTTAATTTTATAATTATCTCTATATTTATTATTATTTAATTAATTCAATTTTGAACTTACCCAAAAAAACGCACACGTCTAAAGGCATCATAATAGGAGAAGATTTTTTTTAAAGTATAGTTCATCAACAATACTCAAGATAATGGACAAAATGTGAGTAATAATGATCACCCTTAACACGTGGCCGACAATTAAAGCTGAAGCAACTTATTACAGAACGAAGACATATACCATAGCAAATAGAATCATTTTGTACCAAATACCTAGTTTTTGGGCTATAAATATAATTTGGAAAAAGTCATACTTAACAATATCTTGATTAATGCTTGTTGATCACAATCACACAGATTATGTTTTCTAAAATACTAGGCTACGTATACGAAAAGCATTTGAATTATCATTAATGTTCATCTTTGCCTTTGCAACTCATGTGTCCCTATTTTGAACCAAAACCATTGTTATTTATGCAATTAGTATTCATTAGTGAACAATCTTAATTTATGACATATACATGGACCCCAAGCTCATATGGCACTAAAATTTAAGAAACATGAAATTGAAAATAACTTCACAAACAAAATTCAATAAGGTACAAACATATGGAAGTTCTTCTGTCACCTAGATGGATACGGTATTCCCCTGCCTGTAAGTCCAACGGGATTAGGAGGTAAAGGATAAGGACACAATAAAGTATACGGGACTTTTACAGGTCCAACTTTATTCTTCCATTGTTCTTTATTGTTCATTTCTACAATTCTTTTCTCAATATTCACCAATTTATCTCCAAAACTCTTGAATGCTTCAAGTGGTACCGCATCTGCAGTCCTGTGATCAGGCATTCTCTCTGCCTAAGAAATATTTCGTCGGCAGAGTGTTTGGATAAACTTTCAATGAGAGACATGCCAAGAAGTGTTTTTAGTTGGCTAGTAATGGTTTTCAAGAAAACTAAATCTGGATTTTTCTCAAGTTCATCATAATCATCTGTCCCTGGCTTAGGCATGAACCGTCTACTCACAGTTGGACGATTTGGACCATAACTTACATATTGGTATTGTACGAAATTCATTGCTGCATGGAGTGCTGAAGCTATCCATATGATAGTGGTGCATGACTGAGTTAGTTCGGTTAAGGTTTGTATTTTTGTCCACCATGGTTCATCTTTCAAGTCACCATGGCCTTTTGCTCTGAGTTCTTCCCACCATGATTGGATTTCTAGGTCACCCTGTATTAAGTTGTCTGTGGGAGAGTAGAATGAACAATATTCATGGACCCAATTTTTAATTGCTGACCAGATTTCAAGCCCATCTACAGCAAAAGGATAGTCTTCAATCAGAAGGCGTAGACCGTGTGGTTTGCTTGGGTCTCGAACAGCAATTCCCCTGAACGATGCAAAAACTTGTCAAGTTGCTGAAACACAACTGATATGCACATAGGATGAGCACTTGAATCCAACCACGAATCGGTATAATATTTATCAAAGCGTAAGAATTATTGGGTTGCATATACATATGGAGTAATTATTTGCTTATGAATTATTACCTCTTGATGAGATTTTTCGGGAGTGCTTGCTCAGTTAAATTACATTATTTATATATCGTAGAAGATATTTGTATGTCAAATTTATCTGGAAATATAGTTTTCTCAAAGAAACCATTTGTGGTGAGGTTAATATGACGACTCATGGCATTGATATTCATTGTATCTCTGCAGTGAGGTTGAAAAAACTAATGAATTGGGTGGAGAACACTCAGTTGCCTATTAGTAGCAATTATGAATGGCTCAATCACGACATGTGTATACAACCTACAAAAAGAATCCAATTAAACCGGCCAAGTTAATTTGAAACTCAAAGTTACAAGTCAAGCAAAAAAGTAGTGCTTCATTTCATAAACCAAAATGTGGTATCAGTAACCGATAAACTGATGAAAACCAGAGTCATTGACAACCGCATAAGCTTTGGCTAGCTGCCAAATTGAACCCTCGACGCCTTCTTGAGATGGAGTGTAAACCTTATTTTCAGCACCATAATTCTCGCCATCTGGATGCACCAAACTCAGTTCATTTGCCAAAGGCTTTAAGGTCCCGTCCTCTTGCAATAAGAGGATTGTTTTAGTCGCGTATGTTTTCGTCTCAGTTGTATTTATCCGGTTTAAGTGTGATATCAAGTCATCATGATAATCTAATGTGAACAACTTTTTATTCTCTAGTGCCTATAAAAATATAACTTGATGTTATTAGTTGAAGTCATTTCCATTAATCAGTAAATTTATCGGTTTATCAAAATCATTATAGTTGGAATTACTGAGCAAGGAATGATAACAACTTTCATAATGATAGTACCTCATCTACTGTTAATCCATTCACGTTCTTCTCAATATAATTTTTGGTGGAACTTCTTTTAAATATAATCCATACTTTTATTAATCATAAAAAAATTCAATTTATTAATCATAATTTAAATCATAACCCAAAATTATTTACCGAGTTTGTAAGTATGTCATAGCTAGTTAGTCAAGTTGAGTGGAGGTGTAACCGATTTAAACATATCAACTGAACCTAATCCAGCTTATTTTTAGGGTTTAGAATCTTCATATAAAAAGAGGAATAATGCAACGATGAGTTTAGGTTTTTGAATCGTCACTTGAAACCACATCCAAGGTATTATATATGATGTATCATCTTTTTTCTTTTCTTTCATATTTTAATTTTTGCTTTTTGTTTACAATATCAGAAGCGTACAATGGGCTCAAGCAATAAAGGATTAATCAAAAAAACTTAAAGAAAACCCAGTGATCATTCTAAATCACCATCGTTATCCAACAAGCTGGTTATCACTTATAAAACCCAGTGATCATTATAAAAAAAAACCATTAATCATCATTCATCATTATCATGAAAAGTTAGGACTGGCCTTATGTTATCATCGAAACATTCAATGATCCACAAAAGACGATGAAGATGATCGCCACTCACTGACTATTTTTGGGTGACTCACCTTTCTATCTTACGCAAAAAATATCAACTCAGTTGTTTTTTTGGGGCTATATTTAATAAATATAAATAGGCAAACTTAAGTTGTAGTCTGAATGTTAGACTAAGGTCTCGTGGATTATGGTTAATAATTGTATGGACTATATTTAAGAAAAGCATTTAATTATCGAACTCGTGTGGTTTCAATATAATGTAGGATCAAAACTCTTGTATATCATCATGGAATCCATCCGAGATTAATGCAAAATTAAAAATATCAAAATGACAACAAAATCATTGATTTATACTTTTACCTGGAGGAGGCGTATAGCAATAGGGTTAAGTCCTGCAAGCATTTTTTGTCTGAATTTTTTTGTCACTCCTCCAAGAAAACTCCTCCAAGAAACATACCTTTGGAAAAAGTTTGAGTAAAATTAAAAAAAGTAAATCAATAACCACATGTGATTAGTTACAGGTACAAATTTACCTTGAATCACTTCATGATTAGGGAATTTAAAAGGTTTTGACCTATCTGAACGAAAAAATCCTTTAACCAACTCTAAGTTGAAGCAATAGTTTGAATTCAATAAAGGGGAATCTGTGATAGACATATTTTTGTGTCTGATTTGTCTCAATTCTTTTTATGATAATGCTCGATTGTCTACTAATTGTATTATTTAATGTATTTGTAGGTATTTTTGGGAAATAAAACTTTTTGACAAAATTGGCTCGAAAAAGTGTCTTCATTTGGATAAGGGAACCCTAAATTACTATGGGCACCCAAGTACTAAAGACACCTTTTTCACGTTTAAAAGATTTTTGGCGGGAATTTTGGATTATAATTGCGCAAGTATCTGGATTGCTTCTGGTGAGATTTTCTTGGAGAGTTTCAATATTTTTGGGATGATAGTTAGTTGTGACGACAAACCAGGGATAGTAATGGGTTTAGATGTGATGATTTCCATGTTTATCTCGATAAAACAGGGAAGATTTTATTCTCCGGCTTTGGTTTGTTTTCCTTGGAAACTACGTGGAACATTAGGGAAGATATCTTCTCTAGTTATTGTATTTGATTGGAGAGAGTGTTGGCAGCCTGAGTTCATCGAGAAAAAAAATAAAATCATATTTCGTGAGAAGATAATACTCGAGAATATTTTTCATTAAAACGAAAATCTGAAAAGATAATGAGGAGATTAATGAGAAGATATGGAGCTGATAGTATATAAACAAGTCGAAAGATAAGTTTTTTTTGGAGGGTTGGCAGAGGCCAGAGAGGAAGAAATCAAAAATCAGAAAAATATGTTCATGATCATGTTGAAGAAGATGAAGAAATCGTTGCTAAAAGGTTGAAGCTTTTATGACTAAAAAGTTGAAGATTCTGTTGCTAAAGCTTTTAACTTCGCAACAATTATCTTCAGAGAAACAATTTTCTCTCTGTAACAGTGAGTCTGTAACGCTTATAAATGTTGCGAATTTCCTGTTTTTTATTATTTTCACTTTTTTTTATCACCTGTAAACACTTTGAGCTATGAACCATTATTTTGAGCAAGAGATTAATATGAGGAGATAATTCCCTTTGCTAAGGCGATGGAGGAAGCCATCGCTCCAAGAAAAGTGGTATATCTCTATTTTAATTGATTTTTGAAATTTCTTTTATGATTATTTTCTTTGATTGAAAATTTGATTTAAGGATTTTTATTAAGTAGATGTGATTTCTTTTGATAAAGCATGCTTAGCCTAGGGTTTTTGATGTTCTATAGTTTCGATTTACAATTGTTACTTTAAAAATCTACTTTTATAACATATTAGAATCACTTTAAGCGTAAAGAATTGAATAAATTTTGATTAGATTGAATCACATTAATTGGTTAATGGTGAAATCCATAACCTAAGTATTTGTGAATATTACTTTCATATTTTGTGTATATTTTCTAGTTTAAAAATTAGTTTATTAAATCTAAAATCAATCTTCACAAGTTCGAGAGTTTGAAACCCATTCTTACTACAACTACAAATCAAATCAATCTACAAGTTGATCGACCTGTCCTTTGTATCCTTGTTAAAGATGTAACACATCTTCAAAAGCTATTGAATTGATTATGTGTTTTTATTAGAGATTGTTTTTAATTCTGGCGAACGCCTTGACTTATTGCCTTGACTCCATAGGCTAGAAAACCCGATAACTTGAATTCATGGTTCATTTTTTCATTATTCTCCACCACCTCCACCAACACCACCAACGCCACCACCTTCACCACCACCACTAGAACCATTATCGTCGTCGTTGCCACCACCTGTTGGATCCTGCAACAATGGAAAAACTAAACAAGAACAACTTTTAACGTTAGATAAATCACTACACTCTGATGTTGATGCACACACAAGGACAGAGCCACCTGCTCAACAAATTTTCCTTAACACAATATTCCTCGGGTACTCCTCAAAAAAATGAGAGATGCTACACCCCAAAAGAGGAGATGTGTCCAGGATAGAACTCCCCATTATGAATTGAATTAGCACAACTCAATTCATCCTCTAGAACTTAACAATAATTTAGATAGAAGAAGAAGGGAAATAAACATAAAGTGCGCACAACAAAGAGAGAATAGGGGAAAAGAGCTAGGGATAGTATCCTGCTCTGGAGTAAGTTGAAATAAAAAATTCTTCTTTCTTTTATAGCCAAAAGTTGGAGTGAAATCAATGGAGTAATTAATGAGAATAATTTTGTATTGATTAAAATTAATTTAGAAAATATCCTCTCATTAAAACTCTTTAATTCTAGCCGGGTCAAACACTCCATATTTAAAACAGAATTTAAGGGAATTATTTCAAAAACGTAAGTCTTGGTTGGACCGCAGCCTTAGCTACGCCCGCACCCGCAAGCATTCTCAATCCCGCAGCACCGCACATGTGCTCCAACTAGCCCATTGCCTTAGTCCTCCCCCAACCACAAAAGCTTCTAAACCCTAATGGTCCTCCCTTAGTTGCAAGTTTTGTGGTAATATAGGTAGAACAGATCTCTAGTTTGTCCAATGTGGGACTAACTAAAGGTTCTTCATTCACAAAATAGTGAAAATGGAAATGAAGTTTCCACCCAACAATGAACTAGTGTCTCTTAGTGACCCATTGATCCTAAGATCCATTTCTACCAAGACCAATAATTCAGTTTAAAATCATTTCAAATTCATTTCATTTTCTCCAACACCACCTTCACCATCACCACACCGTCATCGCCACCACCTTCATCGATGCCACCACCTTCATCGATGCCTTAATCCTTTTCCCCTAATCCTATATCCTGAATTCTAAAGGGTGTATTCATGTTTTTTTCTCACGTATGTAACCTCACACATTTGATTTAATTTAGTCAGATTTAAAAGCTAACATAATGGAACATTTTTTTGACTTTTCAAAACTCGGGGAATATTTCGAAAGTTGCGGTCCATTTTGAGGCATTTTACCCTTTTTCCCATTTAATATTTCATGATCTTTTTTGGGGTTAGGATATCATAAGACTTGCTATAACAATAATTAATTTCAACTTATATATATTACAGACTTGCAACATCAACAATGAATTTTAGTAAGAGGCTATGAGGATCGGTCCCAAATGAGTTGACTCTTTTCATGTGTTTTGCTTTATGATCAAAACAAAAGTATTTTTTATATTTGCAAAATTTAGTTTTTAACTATAAAATCTTTGGTATTTAGTTCTCTTTTAATAATTTTTTTCAATTAAATGTCTAACTAAAATACCTAATCTTCTTTATGTGATTACAATTTGTTTTATCCGTAGTGGCGTTTTCCTTTGTGTATGTTGTGATTAAATCATTTGCAGAGTATGTTTAAAGCTTGTAGAAGCTATCATCACCAGCAGTATGGCCATTTTTGTGTGGAAGAAACTCCCATGTTTCAGTATCGAACCGATTCATCCAAAAAAATCCCACCTATGGAACTTTTTCAAATTTGAAATAATCAATTACGTTTCAAAAACTAGTTTCCTATTTTTACTCACCCATCCAGTAGTCAACTACTCCTGTTTACACCCTGTCAAATATAATATATTATCCTGATTTTTACTGATAATATTTTGGTAATTAGTTGCGGTCGGTCGAATAAAACTCCTTTAAACCCTAAAAGTAGTGTTATCTATACCTTGCTCACTTTTCAGCAGTCTGAATCTAATCGTGCAATCATGGAGGAAGAAAACTCAAGTCATGTTTTAGAGTTAGTAAATAAGTTCAAAAATGCAACCTTAGAGCTTGGCGATACATCTGAAGTGGTTTTTTGCTCCTTAGATAATACAGATGAAGCAGAGGATACTGAATGGGAAGCTTGTTTGATAGGTAAAGTGATTATTGAAGGGAGAATGTTACAAAAGAAGGTGGAAAATACATCAAATTCACTTGGAAATTTATTGAGCCCGAAGATATGAAGATTGTAGAGATTGATCCAAATATCATGGTTCAACAACTGGATCATCCTCAACAAGTTTTATGAAGAAAGACTGTGGAGCGTTGATGGTAATTTACTGGTAATTCATGATTACGTCCCTGAGAAGATTTATGACAATCAACATTAGAACTTTCAAATGTTCTGGACAGATCAAGGGACTCCTACCTGAACACATGAATCCAACTGTTGTCCAGAAAATGGGAGAAATTATAGGGAAAGTTATTGTTATTGAACCAAAAGATGTTATTCTAGTAGATGACATTCCTTTGAGAAGAAGTATTAAAACTATAACTAATGATGGGCTTACGAGATGGATTCGATTTTTTTATGAGAAACAACCTCACGACATTTAAACTGAATGTTTCATCATGAATCACTCCAAACATGTCTGTAAAGATGCAACTACCTCTTTTCTAAAGCTCATGAAAAACTTTACTTCTTTGGCAAAGTTAACAAAAAATGAAAACACCAACGTCTAGTAATTCTGTTCCAAATCCAAAAAGTTATCTTAAGAAGGCTGTGAAAGCTAATACTTTTGTCCCCCCAAAGGATGTGAATTGGTAAACTTCAGTTTTCTACTTGGAAATGATACTGAAGATCACTCAGATACTACTAGAATTGGAAAAAAGGATTAGAAGCAACAAAACTATACCCATTTTTCAACTTCAATTCTCTTTTTACAATATACAAAATGGTCATGCTGCAGATGGGCTAACTACTCAAAGAATCACAACAAAGGATAAACAACTAACAAACACAACGGAGGAGAGTCAGGTAAAATTTGGACATCCTTACTCTTTTTTAAGAGATCCTCATCTCATTTTACTCAAATTTTATTTTCAGATTTCTTATTCCATCATTTCAATACTTTTATAATCATTCTTTTGGTTTGTCTATTTCTTGTTAGTTCTGTTTACAATCAAAAGTTATTGAATTTTGAAATTATTTTCATCTTCTTACTTGATTTATACATTAATAACAACATGAAAATCATTTCTTAGAATGTTTAAGGATTCAGATCTTTAAATACTAGAGATCATTTAAGAGATTTAATTAGAACTCGAGATTTAATTAGAATTCAAAATCCCGATATTATATTTCTTTGTGAAACTAAAATGTATGAGGATAAAATGAAGTCTCTTCTTATCCTTTTAGAAAACATAATATTCAATATTTACAACCGGTGGGACTGTCAGGTGGTCTTGTTCTTATACGCTAGAATGATTTTTCTTGTGATATTGTTAGTTGTGATAATAATATGATTCATGAAGTTATAGAAAGTGCAATGGGAATTCATCAAGGATGTTGGTCAAAATATAGCTCAACCATGGGTACCTCTGGGTGATCTCAATATCCATCTTATGGAGGACAATTCTTCTTCTTCTTCTAGCGATGGGTTTATTCATTCTATACTTCAGCCTATGGGTTTAGAGGATATAGGTTTCATTGGCAGAGAACACGCTTGGACAAGTGTAGATACCGTTGAAAATCCACAAGACAAGACCCAATAAATTTTTTAAGTTTTTAAAATGGAAATACATTTGGAAAATTATTAAAAAAAATCACCACCCAACTTGTGGAGTTGGGACCCAAAGAAACACTAGTCTAATATTACAGAGATAGGTCAGGGAATCAATATACTGTTGGGGAAAAATGAGTTTAAATTAAATATTTTTTGGTCTTGATGTGATGTGAATGAATCTCTTTAGTTTAGTCCCACATTGGGTATTCTAAAGAAGGATGTCCACTATATAGCTATTCTCATGTGGATAGTTAGACAAACAAGAGGGTGGAATGGGGTGGCAAACAATACATGGGCTAACTAATGTATTGGGCTTGCCAATGAGAAACACATCTATCATGATCTATTGTTTTTACCAAAAATAGTTTTACAAATCCGAAACCCTATATAGTTTTACAAATCCGAAACCCTAAAGAATTCCTTTTATATTTTTGGGAAAACTTGATTTACACGAAATCCGAAACCCTAAAGGTTTATTTTTCCTATAAATACAAAACGTTTTCAGAG
>JAJJMC010015296.1:5581828-5657699 GCA_023531435.1 Papaver californicum | reverse complement strand
AAGGATTCCTTTTATATTTTTGGGAAAACTTGATTTACACGAAATCCGAAACCCTAAAGGTTTATTTTTCCTATAAATACAAAACGTTACAGAGTTAAAAGATATCCCAGAAGCGGCTACTATCCTGTCTTCTTTTCACCATCTTCTCGCTTTGTTTTGCGCTTTGATTGTTTATTTCCCTTCCTTCCCTGTTGCTAAGTTCAAGAGTGGGTAGTCTGTATTGTGCTAATACAAGCTATATCGGGCAGTCTTATCTTGGACACATCTTCGCACGTTGGGGTTTAGCATTGCTCTTCTCGAGTATACCCGCGAACTAATGTGTTAAGGACAACTTGTTGAACCTGTGATTCTGCCTTCGTAGTTGTCCTTGGTAGAGTTGTTTTCAATTAAGTTCTTTATATATTATTCTGATACATCTAACGCTGATGTTCATTGTTGCAAGATTTCAACATATACGACCTAGGAAGATCAACCTTCACTTTATAATTGAGACACCTAAACCCGTCCAATTCGAAGATCAACCTCTAATTTATAATTGAGATACTAAGGTTTAAATCGTAAAAATATGCAAAATCAATTTCTTACAATGATCACCTGCAAAAAGTCAATTTCTTATAATGGTCACTTGCGAAATACCAAAATATTAGATACATCGATTGAAAGTTGAATCAAACTTTTAAACAAATTATTATTATTATTATTATTAAAATATTATTATTGTAACAAATAAAAATTGTTATTATTATTATTATTGATTATTATTCAAATCAGGTGAATTATGGATCAGGACCTCAACATATTGGATGCTACGAAAGAAAACCTTATGCTGCGTCTGTGGATACTATATTTGTTGCTTAGTTGTCATAAGAGATGTTCAGCAAACAGGTCCAATTTAGATGCTAGCCAAGACAAGCAATTTGAAATGAAAAATAATTAAAGCTAAGTTGATACCACGTTACAACTCCCTGCACTATTAACTCACGTGACCACTAGTGAACAATATAGTATGACCTCAAGTTGTTGCATCATGTAGCACACAAAAAATATATATATTGAATGAACCAAACTAAATATCAGGTGATGGACACAGAGAACAGATAAAGCACACAGTATCAAACAGAAAAACGATCAATTTTATTTGACGTTCAAGCACTCAATAATTTCATCGACAAATAGTCTGCATATAATAACATTAAAAAAATAAATAAGTGCAAAGATAATAATGGGCGAACCTGTTTTCGCACTAGAAAGATTCCAATGTTACTTAAAATTCTAAGAACCAACAAATAGCTTCCCCAAATCGTATCCGGTGTCACCACAATCTCAATCTCAAGACTATTCCCTAATGAATGTATTTTTCTCTAAAAGATTTTCCTTTCTACTGATTTCTATCGAATTCTCTTCCTTCCTTTTACACAAGAATTAGCCCTCTATTTTTAACTTCTCTCCATTAATTACAGCCTTAGGATTAATGATTTTGATCGAACGGTTCATATTACAAACCTAAATATTCTAACCAAACAAATTAATATTAATTTTTTTTAAAACAAAAATCCTTAATTTAATTCTATCTCATTTGCTAATATTAACAAGATATCAATTAATACTTAGATTTTTCCCCAAATGGAGAGGTCGGTCACATAGAACTTTGCTTAAGGCATGAAAACGTTTAGTGAGTTTGGAAAGGGGGTACGTAGGTTGACATGGCGGAATCCTTATGAATTAAGTCCCCAGTGACCAAATTTTAGATGACTAAGATTTGGTGGTCGACATTTAGGCTAGGAATGGGGACGACTTGGCAGTTGAGTGGACTTAAAAGGCATGGGATAGTTTACCTTTAGCTTGGGTTGGCTGATTTTTATGCGCATTCACGCCCATAATTTGGATTGAGCTCGACACCTAAACCATTCCAAATACAATTTTGCGGCAACTTTTGTTAATATTCGTGACCCATATTTATATATAAAATTAGGGTGTCTACAACATATAACAATGTTGGAACTGGTAAAAAAATATCTAGAATAGATATGACACTGGGTAATGCTGATTGGAATAACTTTGTTGATGCTAAACTTCTTCATCTTAATCAAATAGCTAGTGACCATTGCCGGGTCATACTTGTTACCAACTATAATCAACCAAAACTTTGGAAGCCCTTCAAGTTTTTTCTCACTTGCTTACATGACAAGAGTTGTGCAGCTGAGATATCAAAGGCCTGGGAAAAGTCAGGTCAAGGTTCTCCATCTTTTAAACTAATCAAGAGATTGCAATACATAAGAACGATTTTATCTAAGTGGAACAAGAATCGTTTTGGAAATATTAATCAAAATATGGACAATTTTCAACAACAATTGTTTGTTATTCAAGCTCAACCTTACTCTCAAGCCAATACTCTCAAAGCCATTGAAGTCACTAAGGAATTACAAAATTGGCGTCAGATTCAACATGACTTTAATAAGCAAAAGTTAAGAGATAACTTTCTCAAAGAGATGGATAATAACACCAAGTATTTCCATACTTTAACTAATAGGAAACGACCTAGAAATAACATTGATTCCTTAAAAAATGGAGCAGGTATTTGGGTTCATTCCAGAGATGAAGTAGCCGATCTGTTAATCATTTTAGAAATATAAGTACTTTAATCTCTCCAATTATAAAAGAACAATTTATAATCATATACCAATTTTAATCACTGATGAAGACAACATACCTCTGCTGGCTCTTCCTACTGATGAAGAGATACATCACATTATCAAAAGTATGGAAAATTGGTCTGCTCCAGAACCTGAAGGATTCCAAGCAGGTTTCTACAAGACTCAATGGAGTATTGATGGTCCATATATTTGTGATATGGTAAGAAAATTCTTTTCTTCCAAGCACTTACTTAAGGAAATGAATAAGACTTATATCTCTTTGATTCTTAAGAAGAATAAACCATCTACTCCTTCCGAATTCAGACCTATAGGTCTTTGCAATACCTTTTACAAGATTATCTTTAATATCTTAGTTAGCAGAATGAAACCTCGTACGGAAAGAATTGTTTCACCTTATCAAGCTGCTTATGTTTCTGGTAGAATGATTAATGATAATACTATTGTCTCCCATGAGTTGATACATTCTATGAAAAGAAAAGAAGTAGAAAGTGGTTGACTTGATCTCAAACTGGATATGTCAAAGGAATTTAATAGACTTGAATGGCATTTTCTTAACAAGGTTCTCAAAAGTGTTGGTTTTTCAGATGGTTGGTGTCGGTTAATATACTAATGCATAAGCACCACTACTCTGTATGTTATTCTTAATGGCTCACCATGTAATGAATTCACCTCAACAAGAGGTATTATACAAGGGGACCCTTTGTCCCCTTATCTTTTTATTTTATCTATGGAATGGTTCTCTAGAACTCTGGCAATTTCTCATCAACCTAAAAATATTATAGGTATCACTGCTGCAAGAGGAGTTCCCCCCATTAATCATTTGTTTTTTTTGCAGATGATTGTCTTATTTTCATTCAAGCTAATTTAACCAGTGTGAATATTCTTCTTCAAGTTTTGTAGAACTTTAGTTCTCAATCTGGTCAAGTCATTAATTTTGACAAGTCTTTTATCCTCTTCAGTAATAATTTGGATCCTGATATGTGCAACACTCTAAGTCAGATTATGGGTGTCAATTCTATAGACAAAAAGGAGAAATATCTCGGCTCTCCTCATATAATAGGTAAATCTAAAGATTATTCTTTTGAGGAAATTCAAACTTCTTTTGAAAGAAGACTAGTTGGTTGGAAATGATCTACTTTAAATCAAGCTAGAAGAGCTATAATGGTGAAAGTTGTGTTGAACTATGTGCCTATATACCAAATGAGTACTTAATTTCAAAATGCCAAAGAAGCTCATCAAAAAGACGGACTCTTTACAGAGACAATTTTGGTAGGGATATAAAACCATTTGAGGAACAAATCTAATTGCTCAGTAGAATCTTTGTCTTTCTAAAAATCTTGGAGGTTTATCTTTCATAGATCTAGAGATGTTAAATCGTTTATTACTCACTAAACTTGCTTGGAAAATATGCTTTCAGTCTGATCAGTTATGGGTTCAAGTACTAAGCCAAATACTTCAAAAATGAGACTTTCTTGCATATAAATACAAAAAAAATTAATACTTCTTGGGTATGGAGAGGTATTGAGCTTGCTCTATCTATTCTACAACAAAATTATCGTATGGAGGTCAACAATGGTAAAGCTGCTAAAATTTGTGTTTGACATATGGGTAATTGGTATGAATTTTAGAGTTACTCCTCTATAACCAGAACATCTGCAGTATGTTTTTGTTAGTGAATTGATAATTCCTAACACTAATAGCTGGAATTTTCCTTTGCTTAACACCTTGTTAAATTCTGAAGTTATGGAAAATATAAAAAGAATGCAACTATCTAATCAGTAAGAAGATATGTTTAGATGAAATCCAAGCAAAGATGGTGTTTTCTCTGTCAAAAGTGTTTATAATAAATTATCAAAAAAAGAAGGGTTCAAAATCAGGTGACAATTACTACAATACCAAGCATAGTTTGGAAAGCTTTTTGGAAAATGAAGCTGCCACACAAAGTTAAAACTCTTCACTTGGAAGTGTGTTAAAGACATAGTTCCTACCAGGCAAAGATTACCTCAGTACAACATGTCCATTGAATCTCATTGTAGTATATACATTTCTGAGGAAAATACACTATATTATTTATTTTTTAATTAGTTGCAGTCATGCCAAGGCAGTATGGAGGTCTTTTAATGTCAATATAGACCAACTAATTGATCATTGTCAGACTGTAAAGGAATGGGTCATGTCTTGTTTTCTAGATATTAAAAATGCAGGTGTGGTTGATCTCAACAACTGGAGATCATCTCTTATGGTGGGATGCTGGATTATATTAAAAAAAAGATGTGAATGTATCATTCAAGATAAATCTATCAATCCTTCAAGTATTATAGATAGAATTAACTTGTATTTGCTAAATTTCAATCATTTTGAATATCATAGTACTAGTTCTACATCTAAAAGTCCACAACATAATAGTTTGGCCGCTGGTAGTATCCAGGATGATCATGAAGTAGTTAGAATAAATGTTAAAGCTTTATTTGATATATTAACTAATGATTGTGGCATTGGCATGGTTCTTTGTAAATATGCAGGTGAATACAGAGGTGTCAAATGAACTTATGCAGCTGGAGTGATGGATTCAGAAGCGGGTGAATGCATGGCTATACTGGAGGCATTGAAATTGGTCCAAATGTAAAATGTTAGCGAAATTCATGTGATAGCAGATACAGAACTGGTGGTGAAATATATTAATATGAATTACTTATTTGTTAGTTGGGAGAATATGAAATTTATTCAGCAAATAAAACTTATGTTAAATGGTTTTAGCTTTTGGAAAGTTTCTCATTTACATAGAGATGATAATCATATAGCAGATACTATCTCTAAAAGAGTGAGAAGTGAGAAACGGATAATTGAGGAGTACAATAATTTTACTCCTTGGATTGATAATCTTTTATGCAGGCATAATATACCAAAACCTCATTAGTTACTTCAATAAAATTTCTCGATTATCTAAGAAAAATCTATATATTACAATGAGTGATAAAAAATAGGATGACATTGTTACTTGGGTCAGCATTAACAAAACTGATAAGTTGTAAACAAACACCTTTGCTACACAACTCATGAACATGATCAAGTAGAGAAGCAAACAAATCAGTCATATCCTGATCCATCATATTTTTATTCATTAAAACAAAACTTCCTTTAACTGTGATTACCTTATTTTTATCATTTTTACTATCCCTCTCATCATCTTTTAGACTCAAAACATTTTCCCAACCAAACCTCAATAAGACACATTTTTAAACGATGAGAAAGAAACAAACAAAGGAAAAGGATAAGAACCATTTTGGGTATGATAACTAGAAATAAGTTTGTAGGTAGATAAAGAGAAGAAACATATTCTTCCGTAGAGGAATATAATTATAGGAATATAGGATTAAGGAAGCTCTTGACCTTGCCATTCTGGACATGTACAAGTACCAAAATGCTAAGAAAAACTATTCTTTTTGTAACAAGTTGTATAAGCTAATTGGCTTTATGAATTTTCATGTAATAATTTGTATATTCAATAGACTTGCTGAAGTTTTGACCCGGAGAGTACGCACCAGATAATTAGATAAGTCATAGTATACCACATAATTTTGTTTCAGGATACCTAAGAGGGTGTTTGATGCCATCTTAAAAGTTACTTTTCAATTAATTAAATCAAAAAACATGGAGTTAGTTTAGGAACACAGTTACAAAATGGCTTTTAAAAGTGTAAAATAAAATATTTTGCGAAATAAATTGTTTTTGTTTTTGAATTATGGGATTAATTGACTTATGGTTCTGGTATCCAGGGGCCAGGTTCCCTAATGCTCCACCATTAGTCAATTTTGATCGTTGTTACCTTAAATGACAGAATGGGAAGTAAGAGACGTATATAATGATAGAATTCTCAGTTTTTTACATTGTGTGTCATTAAAACCCTTATATTATTACATCAAGGAACTACTACTTATACTACTACACACATGGTGTAAACCAAATGTTATAAACTAACAAAGAAAATTAATGTTTGTGCAAGAATACATCTTACCTAAACATGATCATATGATGTAAAATATGGATCGAACACGAATTAATGAATAAATGACAAATATATAAGACCAGATATTTAACGTGGTTCGACGAGTTATGCCTACTCCACAGAAGAATTTTCGTTGGGAGAGATATTTTACTAATTTCAAGATATAATGGTGTTTCATATGGTTGCAATAGATATAATGTTTACTTTAAGGTTTTCTTCCCCCTCTCTTGCTTAATTCCCCTTTTTATAGTTCAAATCCCTGTATTTATACGGTTGAATTTATGAGATACGATAAACCATAAATTTGAGATAAACTCCATCTATGGTAACTTGGTCAACAAGATATCTGGAATGTTCCTAAACTTTCCCTCAATGACTTGGTCAGCAAGTACTCTAGAACTTTCCAAAACCTTCTTCTAGGGTTCTGACATTGGGTCAGTTGAAAAGGGTCAAACCAGAAGGGTCAACGGATTTGACTGGCGGACTTTGACTTTGACCAAAAGGTTTGACTTTGACCGACGAGTATTGACTTTAACCGACTGGTAAATGAATTAGCAGACTGGGATGGCAGATTGGAAGGATGGATGGTTGTCAAATTGGATGGATGGCTGGCTAGCTGGCTGGATGGATAACAGACTGGCGAGCAACCTAGCAGGAACATTGGCCGGCAACATAAATGTTTGACTTAAACAGAGCGACAGATAAGGTCGAGTGAACCAGACTGCAATGAGGCCGGGCGAACTAGATCGACGGATTATAGCGAGAATAATGGGTCAGGCGAACATGACCGACAGATCGAGATAACTGGGTGGATGTTGATTACTTGACATTGTTCCTTGACTTACAGTTGACCAAAAGTTGATTGTGACCATTGATAGACACATTTTTTGTGTCTAAATTGCGCTCGATTATCTATTTTGATATTGTTCGACTTTGTACTTATCATGGATTTTTATGTCTTTGTTGGTAGTTTCGAGAAATAAATATTTGTAGAAAAATCGACACAAAAAATTGATAAAGGCACCCGAAAAATTGCTAAAGGCACCCCGGGAGAATTGATAAAGGCACCCAACTCTTTGATTAGGTGCACCTCCCTTTTGGATTTAAAACCGAAAATGGCGGGAAGAAACCTTCTTCATGTGAAAAACTTATGTGTTGATTTGCAACCGAGTTTTAAGGGATTTAAAACGTGTTCTGTCTATCCCAAAGTGATTCAGCACTCAAAATAATACCAATACACGTCACAAGACATGTTTCAGTCGAAAAAATTGGCAACATGAATAAATCGAGACGGAAAAAGGTATTTGGTTCTGTTTCAGATAAAATATAATTTGGAGTTGGATTTGGAGTTGTTTTTGGAGTCCTTATCGGTTAAAAAGAGTTGTTAGGGTTTACTAATGCTATAAATACCAAAGAGAATCAATGAGAAATCCATGTGGGGGAAGAGCCGCAATAAAGGAAAATTTTCAGGAAAACCCGAGTTCTGCTGGTGAAGAAAAAGTGAAGGCGCTCAGAAAGTGTCGCTGATACTGTCGCTAACACAGTCCCTGAAGCAGTCCTATTTATGAAGCAGCTTAAGTCCATTCTTTTCTCTTCTTTACTTTTTCCTTCTTTTGTAACGCAGAGAACACTTCTCTGTAACGGTTATAAGCATTTCTGTTCTCCTGTGTTACTATTATTTACCATTATAAGCACTTTTTGAGCTATGAAATATATTTTTGAGGGTGTTTCCAATACAATGATCTAATCAATATCACTGGGGCGACAGAGGAAGCCATTCTTCCAATGATTAAGTGGTAACTTCTATTTTATCTATTTTTATGATTCTTTTACTATTAATTGATTTGAATTAAATTGGAAAAAAAAATATTTTTTATCAAATAATTGTGTTTTCTTTTGATGGGTCATGCTTAGTTTTTAAACTTTTGATGTCTCATTCTTTCGATTTATAATTATTCTTTCAAAAACCTAATTTTGGCAATATTTAGAATAAATTGAATACATAAATTGTAAGGTTTTATCACTTGAAATATGGTTAATGGTGGAATCTTAGCCATAGTTCTTCCCATCAATTTTAAATCAACTTTGTTTTAATCTTCTTTATTTTTAGTCATTAAAAATTAGGTCTATAAATTGAATCTTCACAAGTCTGAGAATCAAACCCTTTTTACCACTATATTAAAATCACATCAACCATTGGCTGATAGTTGACTTTGACCATCAGACTTTGATTGATACAATTGGGCTGACAGATTGGGCGAGTAGATTTGGATGGCAGGCGGATGGCGACCCAAACATCAATCTGCCCCAAAATATGACAATTTTATTTAGGGTACAGTTGATGGTGGTTTTTTGGAAAGGATAAAATAGTAAAATTACGTCTTAAGACTCGAGTCTAAGCAAATATTAAATCTTAAAATTTTGCAAAGGAATTTTTTTGGCAGGCACTTATTCCTACCCTCCCTTAGGTGCTTATCCCTGTCTTCCCTCTATATGTACGACCAATTACATATATGATTAAAATTAATGAATGAAATCAACATTCATCACTGGACAAAATCATCAGAATAGCGCTGGCGCTTACTACGATATTCCCAGATGCTCTATAATTTTTAAATAAAATCTCAAGCTCCTAGATGAATTGCCTACTAGTATAGAGCCATTTGAGTACTATTTGGTGCTATACTCTGCAACTGGATTCCCAAAAACTACCTTATGTCAGTATCCATGCTCAACTGAATAATTCTAACTCACTAAAATACTTATAGATTTATATAAAAGATTACATATGAATCTATTTGATTAAAGTACCACAACTGTGCTTAAATTCAAAGTCAAAATTATGTCAAACGTAATTTCATAGCTTCTACTAGATAAACCCATCCTCATTCGAATTAATCCTTATTTAAAGAGAAAACTAATGTGAATGGGTGAAAATTTTTTCAATTTATGGTTTTTGAAACACTAAAAAATAAGTTTGCAACACTTATAAGCGTCTCAAACGATCAAAGAATACTTTTAAACCTTAATTTGAAAAGGCGACGCTAGATGTAAAACGTTACAAAAGGGTATAACACAATACTTGTGTGCTTTAGTATAACCATAGCACATGTGCGTCTTAGTCTCAAAGACTAAGCATGTGTGTCATAGTCTCAAAGACTAAGCATGTGCATCATTGTCTAAAGACTTACCTTGTGCGTCATTATCTAAAAACAAGACTAATGCGTCCTAGTCTTACTGCAGACCATATGCGTCTTTGTATCAAAGAACCAAGCAAGGTGTCTCACCTCTTTCGTCCGAACTAAGTATTTTACTCTTTCGTCCTCAACTTGTGCTCCTTAGCTACAAAAACTAATCTTGTGCGCCTTAGTTCAAAATAGCAAATCTCATGCGTCTTAGTTCAATAGGCAGAAGTCGTGCGTATTTATCTTTAAGACTTAATTAAGACATTTTCCTTTTTCCCTGAACTAGTGAGCCTTACTTCAAATAGCTAAACTCGCGCATCTTAGTCCAAGAGAAAAACTGGTGCTTCTTTCTTCAAAGACCAAATTCATGCGTCTTCGTCTCAAAGATCTAAGCTACAATGTTTTACTCTTTTATCCTCAACTTGTGCACCTTAGTTACAAAAGGCTCAACTCGAGCGTCTTAGTTCAAATGTTGAACTCACGCGTCCTACCTCTCTTGTCCAAACAAGGCGTTTTTACCCTTTTTATATGAACTTGTACTTCTTAGTTCAACAGGATAAACTTGTGCGTCTTAGCCAAGTACGCAAAACTCGTGCGTCTTTTCTCCTAGTGAAAAACTCATGCGTCTTAGTACAATAGACAAATACTAAAGCACCTCACTCTCAACTCCTTTCAACTAAGGAGGCTTAGTACAATCCTTTCAACTAAGGAGGCTTAGTACAATTCCTTACAACTAAGGAGGCTTAGTAACTCCAAATATATACTAAAGTGGCTTAGTTCAAAATCCTAAACTAACGCAAATTAGTATAGCCCAACCCTAATCCTACTTAAGCATTAGCCTAATATTCATCCATTTTAGCATTAACTCCTAATGCTTGCCTATTTGGGTCTGCTTCACATATACAAGCTTCAAAACACTAATTTGCCTATCAAAGACCATACTAGGATTCACTCATATATGTGGCCTCTCTCACATATATTTTCATATGTGGCCTCTCACACATATATTTTCATATGTGGCCTCATATACATATTCTCATGCTCAACAACATACACTTATTTTACATAATGAGCATGTCAATGCAAATTGACCTAGATGAAAATATTGTTCCTTATAAATAAAATAACTACATATTTATTTTATTTTATTCTGTCAAGACTCATCATCCTAGTCAAGCAAGACAGGTCTTCAGCCAAGATACCCACTAAGCAGGTCTCATTCGACTTAACATTAGTAGTACTTGATACTATAAAATTTACACGAGATATCAAATGTCATAAATGGGGGGGATATTCATTAGGGTACTGGTCTGGCGGTCTACGACACATGGTGCATCAATTCACCAACTAAAGAGAAAACTCTGGAAAGTTCGATCAACAATTGAGTAAATGAGTGGTAGGTTTTGCAACTGTCTATTCAACCTTAATCAAAGTGGGGAGAAGTTGTCAACACTTTATCCACCTTCTCCACTCCACCACTACTCAACCATCGACATTCTTCTTCCAAAGAAGAGGTCGGGTGACTGTGTTCAATAGTTATAACTATAAAATAGATTTTTCAATCTATTGAACACATGACATAATAAGTCTGAAACAAGTATAAATCGAACAAATCGATCATTCAACCTTCTCACACATAGAATTATTCATATCTATTCACACCAACTACATCATACAGAGTCTAATACTCTGAACTCAACCTTCTCTTGCTCCCCCCTAAGACCAACCCTTCTCATTCTCCTTTGTCACTGAAGCAAGACTGGAACGACCATTGCTTGGTTTAGGCCAGGATTGTACAGATTGATCTCTCGAATCTAAATAAAGTACTTCAACGGTATAAATGCTTAAAGATTGACGAATTATCACCTGCTCATCCCACTTTTCCTAAATCACCCTTTAATTCGATTTCCCAACAAAAAGGTACAAACAATTATATTTTCACTCATATATCTTAATACTCTCCATGAAATTGATGCCCATCGAAAATGGATCAATTTGCAGAAAGAAAATATAAAAAATCTTCATTCTTGTAATTTCATTTTGTATGAGAAAAACATAATTTCTCTTCAATTTGTGGTATGAGAAAGTTGGTGTTTCTCTTCAATCCATAGTGTGAGAAAGTTGGTGTTCCCTTCAAATTTTTAGTACGAGATAGTCAAAATACTTCTTCAAATGGTTATGTGAGATAGTCCGAATACCTCTTCAATTGGTAGTGTTGTTTTGTATTGGTTATCAAACACAAATAGTCTATGGGTTATAACCTCTTTGTTATCACTATCCATCAACAAAAAACCACCAAAACAAAATTTTCACAAAACCCCAATTGACATTAACTGTCTAAACTACCCTTCCATAAATTTCAGCCCACAAAAATAACTGCCTCTGATTTATCACTACGAAACAGACACTTCTTCATTTATCACTCGTTACGGCCTTTTTTCCCTTAAAACTTCTCTTCTCTTCCCTCAAAAACCAAAATCTCAGATCTGAAACCTATTTCAATTTCGATTCTCTCTTCTTCTTACTTCACAAAACCAAAAATCTAACCTAAGTCAAAATAAATCACTGACCAAAATCAAAATGGTGAAAAAATAAGAGAAAAAGAAAGATGAAAAGATCAACAAAAAGCATAAGAAAAAAGTGAAAAAACAAGAGAAAAAGAAAGATGAAAAGAATCAACAAAAAACATAAAAATACGGTCGAAGATTCTTCGAAAGGTAAATCCAAGTTTCATCGTTTTTCAGTGATTATTTATGGTTGAAAATCAACATGCATCAATGATTTTTGGTTTCGTAATTTTGGTTTCATCATTGAATTTGCATAATTAGGTTTCATCTCTTATCATTTGTTTGTATTTACATTTCATCTGCTTTGAAATCACTGGTTTCATAATTAGGTTTCAATTACATTTGTTTGTAATTAGGTTTCATTGATTTTCATCTTGTTTTCATCATCTGTTTGTAGCATAAGTGGGTTTTTGGTTTCATCTGTTTTCACCTTATTTATTCACGGTTCAATTTTAAAACTCTGATTAACTTGTGGTTTGGAAATTATGTTGTTGTTTTTTACTTAATGGCTTCTTTGATGGAACCAACTTTGGTTTCATCATCTTCACTTATGGTTGAAACTAACTTTGTTGGTGTTTTTTACTTAATGGCTTCTTTGATGGAACCAACTTTGTTTTCATCATTTTCACTTATGGTTTAAACCAACTCTGTTGTTGCTTTTAACTTATTGGCTTATTTGATGAAACCAATTTTTGTTTCATCATCTTTACTTATGGTTGAAACCGACTCTGATGGTGTTTTTTACTTAATGGCTTCTTTGATGGAACTAAATTTGGTTTCATCATCTTCACTTATGGTTGAAACCAACTCTGTTGGTGTTTTTAACTTATTGGCTTATTTGATGCAACCAATTTTGGTTTCATCATTTTCAATTATGGTTGGGACCAACTCTGTTAGTGCTTATGGTTTAACAATATGTAAAAAAAGACTTACAAAACCGTATATGTGCTTGTTGCATCATTTTTGTGTGGTGGCACCTTCCCTTCTTGCGTTTCCATTTTGGCATTTCTTTAAACCTTCTATGAAGGTACATTGCAAGAACAAGAATTGAATAAAAAGACGAAAATGATTAAGATGATGTCAGGTTCATATCATAAGAGTGTGACATGTGTGAAACCAGACTGTTTCAAGGTAATGAGAGCAAATAATATGATATTCCAGACCACACCGGAACAATTCACTGTGATTTTTAGTTTACAAATGATGAAGGAAGTAGATATAGAGAAAAACGAGGAGATGAAGAGAAAGGTTAACATCTTCACAACTGAGTACTTCATGAGAGATAAGAAGATGAGGAAAACTGATATTCTGAGAGCTATCATGGAAACTATAGTGGATGAAACCAAAGCCGAAGACTTCGTCAAGTTATTCGTTCTCTACCTTTTGGTTTCGATATTTGTCCCAAACAAGGGTGGGAAGAATCCGACTTCAAAATACTTATACCAAGTATTTGAGATGAATAAGGTGTATTGGCCATATGTTTTTCATGAGTATCTAATTGAGTTGATAATAAAAGCCAAAGAAGTTGATGATGTATCGGGTTGTGTCATTTACCCATTGGTAAGTTAATTTTTGTTTCTTTTGATTCATAAGTTGTTTGTTTCTTATTTTTCTTAGTATGATTATTAGTTTGAATGTTTTTTTTTTTTTTTTCAATATTGGTTTGCCAAGATGTCAAACATCACCGAAAGAAATGATGGGCACGACATGTACGCAAGGTTCGCTAGATGGAACCTAGTTGGAATTATAGTGGATAATTTCGAGGATCTAAAAAAAAACAGAAATTTTCTCAAAGGTAAAAACAACAATATTTCTTGTTTGTTTGTCCTTTTTAATGATTATATGTGGTTAAAATTTGTTGGAACAATGTTTGGTTTTATCTGTTTTTCGTCGGATAGTGGTTAACAAAACCAAAGTTGGTAATTTTTTTTAAAATGAAACCAATTTTGGTTACATCAAACGTACTAACCGTAAACCAAATTTTCTTATGTTCTGCAGAAGAATGTGGGTCACCATAAGGGATCATTCTTGCTTCCATATGATGAACAAGAAATGCGCTTGGTCCAGCGTATAAAGGAAGAGTATATTCATGTTGAAGAGTATATTTATCATGAACTACAGGTTGGTGATGGCAATGACGAGCGTATTACAAGTGAACTGCAGGTTGGTGATGGCAGTGGAGAGCGTATTGCAAGTGAAAAGAATGTTGGTGCCCGCAATGAAGAGCCAACACAAAATGAAGAAATATTGGTACTGGAAATGAAGATAATTCCTTACAAGGCTAAATATCAGTGGGCAAAAATTTTGATTGAAAATCTTACAACCTTTGGTAACAATGGGCTTTCTGAAGAAGATAAATCAGTGTTAGCCAAGTATGATGCTGAGGAGAGGTTACAACCAGTAAAGGAGAGGTTACAACCAATAAAGTACATGAGACGAAAACATAAAGAGATTATGTAGATGATACGATGGTACCTGAAATGGTTTCGAACCGTGAAGAAGATGCTGAGGTAGAATGTTAGATCTTAGATGTGTTACATATGATCTTTTTTATTATGATTCATTATTATTGAAATTGTTAACTCCATATGTAAACCATTGATTTTGAGCAATTCCATCGATTGGTATGGATTTCTTTTTTTTATGAAACCAGAAAAGATTTCATTTGTGAATTATAATGAGTTAGATATGTTAATATTATAGGTGACGATAAGCAATGTTAACAAGGAAGATTCAGTGATGGTGGATGACATGATAGAAAAAGAAAGGGTTGCCCTTCCTGAAGAAACACAACCAGATGCTAGCGATGTTGTGGTTGCACCAGAAAATGATTCATTGGTTGAAGATGGTGAACCACATCTAAAGTATGACAATGTTGTTTTCGAAGATAATGTTGAGGTGATAATTTACTTTGATTTAATTTGTTGGCAGTGAATCTGATTTTATTTTTTAATTTGATTTGACTTGTTGGCAACTAAAATAATAAAAATTGCAGGTGATGAATCTGCATGAAGAAACACAACAAGATGATGCAATGGAACCCGAAAAGGTTTCAAAATATGAAAATCATATTCAAGGTTTTACTAAAGAATTTGAATGTTTTTTGTTGGAACCAGAAAAGATTTCAGCACCTGAAGACAAAGTTCAACATCAACAAGTGATGGAACCAAAAAGGGTTTTAACATCTAAAGACAAAGTTCAGTAGAAACAAGATGAAGAAGTTCAGCAGCAATAATATGGTAATGTTCAAGATAAAGAAAACACGAGTCTAGCTAGTGTATCGATGCGTATAAACCTTACAAGAATCGTCGAACTAGCAACTACAAATGCTAACGAAGAAGAAGTGAAATTGAAGATTGTAATAGAAGATGTTTCAGAGTTAACTCCGAACACATCTAAAGAAATTAGGGCGGCTGAGCAAGTTGAGTCTGAAGTCAACAAAGCAAGCGACATAGATTGTAATAGAACAGGTTTCGGAGTTAACTCTGAACACAACTGAAGAAATCAAGGTGGCTGAGCAGGTTGAATTGGAAGCCAAGAAAAGTTCTTCGTCAAACCAGAAACCGAGATTGAAGTGTCAACTCAGGGTTCAATTGATGAAAGTGTTATTCAACAAATGGAAGATAAATAAGCAAATAAATGTTCTACATCAAATCCAGAGAGAAAAGGAATGTGCTACTACTCATTTGTACGTATGAAAAATGATGTAATTGATTTAGAAGATTATATGCCTCACTTCAGTTTGGGATTGACTCACAGTGACAACGACAAAAAAGATAGTGAGCATGAATATGAAGACGCATCTCCCGAAAAAAAGCTAAGTAATATAATATCAAGAATGAGAAGAACAAAAGGAATATGCAAGCACCTATTAAGATGCAAGATTATACACCTGGTCAAATTAAGAAGAAGAAAAGAAACAAGAGTCATTGTGTTAGCCGAAAACACTCTAAAAAGTAAAAAAGAGAAGAAAGAAACAGACAAAAACAAGGTGAAGTTGAAAGCAGTTGACAACTTGAAGATTCTGAAGGAAATCGATTCAAATCAGAGACCACTCGTGTGCATATATTTTCAAAATGCATAACGAAAGGTAAGTGAAATTCATACTTTTCAGTTTTTTGATTTCATATTTTCAGTGCTAAAACCAAAATGGGTTTCAACATATAATTTTCTTTTTTTCTTCTTTGATCACTAATTAGTTTTTCAACAATTTAACAACAGTGATATGGCATGAGAGAAAAAAGAGCTTGGATTATACATAGCGGGAAGGAATATGAATAACTTGATAAGAAAGGGTGACATCGCCGGAGATATGATTGAGTTCTACATGCTGAAATTGCAAGAAGAACATATCAAAGAAAGAGTTAAAGCCATATGAAAGTCATAAGTACAAAAAAGCAGTTTTTCGAAGCACATATGTCTAAGTAAGTTTCCTCTAAATTCTCTTATGTAAGTCTTTTGATGAAATCGAATTTGGTTACATAACTTGATTTTTGATTTTGTACTGAATTTCATACATTACACTCAATCGGTAAAAATTGTCACTCTACAATTGAAGCTTTCATCGACAACATGGATTATAATACATAATTTATATTTGTTCCATTGGTCACAAAACTTGGTAAAAATTTGTACCACTGGACATTGTTATCTTTTGATAATGAGGCTGGAGAATTCTCCCGCTAATCCTCGATTCAATTGAAGAAGATTGCAACAAAAGTGCTCAACGCATGAAACAAAAAATATGTTAGCATTCAAACAACACCTTGCAAAAATCTCACAAGAGCCGGCAAGTCAATCACGAGAATACATTATGAACACCTCTTCGTGTTGTCAGCAAGATGTGTACGTGCTTTGGACTTGCAAAGATCTTCTTGTTAATATCATTCCCCTTTTCCAATTTAAAAGATCTTGTTTATTAATTTCATGAATGATTACGGCCTTCATGTTTGTT
This sequence comes from Papaver californicum, assembly GCA_023531435.1. NCBI lineage: Eukaryota > Viridiplantae > Streptophyta > Magnoliopsida > Ranunculales > Papaveraceae > Papaver > Papaver californicum. The sequence goes on along the minus strand of JAJJMC010015296.1, from coordinate 5,640,333 downwards.
ATTACATGAAGAGCCTCTTGAATGGAAAATTTTCTTCTGAAGAGCACATAAAACAAAAGGTGCAGAATATGAGGCCAAAGTAAATGTTTGAATTACATATGACAGTTTTAGATTACAGTTTTAGTTTTAGTTTAAAGTACTTGTGTAATGATTTCAAGTTTTGTTTCATTTGAAATATTTGGTTTAAAATACTTGGAATTTTTATAAAAACATCTCAGTTTTTATGTTTATAAAGATCTCAGTTGGTAAATTAAGTTTAAACAGGGAGAAAATTAATGGAACCCTTTTCGGTTTCATGGAAAAAAGTTGAAACCAAAAAGTGTTTCAACATAATGCAGAAAAGCTAAAAATGTTTAGGCCTAAACCCTTAAGTATTGAGCTTTGAACAATTCAAAATATATCATTTTACATAGCAAAATAGAAAGGATTCCAACATATTTCAGATGTTACATATCAATAAAATGGACACAAAACATATCATAGAAGTACACAAAATGATGCAACCAAAAAGAGTTTCATCATATTCCATATGAAAACAAATGATGAAACCAAAAAAGTTCCATCGTAATCCAGATGAAAAAAATATGAAGCATAATCAGCTATTGATTGACACCCTGAAAAATGCCTAACGAAATTGCATACTTTAACGGTTCTTTCACTTTATTAGGGACATCATAATTAGCTAAATTCATAAATCCTGCATGCTCAAAAGGTATAATTCCTGAACTTCGTGGCTGCTCAAAAGGTATAATTCCTGAACTTCGTGGCTGCTCAAAAGGTATAATTCCTGAACTTCCTGAACTAGAACTAGAACATTCATCTCTATGCCTTACATGTAACTCAAGAGATGAAAGCTTATTAAGCAAAGTAAATAGAGCAACCGATTGGAGATCAAAATCACAATGGATAATATTTTTCTCATCACCAACTATGTGAAAAATTCTATAGAAATATGAGAGAATTGACACCAACTTGAATATATACTACCTTTCAAATAAAAAAAGATGCTTGTAGACCAATACAAAACGATAATGTAACCTCTTTGTGAGATATAACCGCGAGAACAGTTCCATAATCTACACAACAAAGTATGAAACCAAAAACGGTTTCACTAGATGTGAACAACAACAACAACAACAAAATTTGATTTGAATAACAGGATAACAAGTTTCATTCCAATAGATTTGAATAAGAACAACAACAACATAACAAAAAATATCGTAAAAAATTATTTTGAGTTTCATGATCAAAATCAACTCGAAAATTCAAATAAAATAGAAAAAAATAAAAATAAAAATTGATACCTGAAAAGTTGAATTTGAGTCCCCGAAGAATGATTCAACTACTACAATAGATTAATCCGAAGAAGAAGATGATCAAATTGGAAGGATAAACTGTAACTTCATTTGGCTTCTTCAATTCAATATCTAATTTCAAACTGAAAAGTTGAATTTGAATCTCTGATGAATGATTCGAAGAACAAACTGAAACTATAAATTCTTTTCTCTTCTTCAATTAAACAGAAACGAATACCAGATCTTTTCTTCAATTAAACTTGTAGTTTATAGCTGCTCTTCTCTTATTCAATCAATGTGAACTTAAAAATTACTTTCTAAGTTGTAAATATTGATTAAACCGGCGTTAATCAATGAGTGTTAGAATTGAAACCCAAAAAACTAAGAAAAAAATGAAGACAACGCCGGAGAAGATTTTCGATTCTCCCGGAATATGATTTCTTGGAAAAGATCTGTTTTTTTCTCTCTAAGTATTCTCTTCCGCCAAAGCTTTCCTTTCAAAAGCTTAAGAAATATATAAAGAAGAGCAGGATTAGTATTTTAAAAAGTAATAAAAACTAAATTTAAACATTATAAATGGAATTGAGGATTTTATCTCATTTTATTTCAAATAGTTTTTATTTGTAAATAATAGTATGCGAGGAGTTTTTGTACACCAAACTTGGTCACCTTGGTATTTTTACTACTTGTTATAAAACACAAATGGTAATGGTAATGACGTTGTTCTGTGCTGGTTAACATAAACAATTGGTAATAGTAGTGGTTTTGGTGTTGATTTGTTTTGGTATCGTTGTTAACTGATTTTGATTTAAAAAGTGTTTAGAATTGGTTTAAGGTATTGAAATTAAAATTATCATAAAAGATTTTTGAATTTCCAATTCAAAATTAATTGACAATGAATAGAATGGTTTTCTAATATTATATAGTGTATAGAGCTAGTGATTTGGTCTACATGGGACTATTAGCTAGTCTAGAGTTATAAGATGTAACTAATAGTCTCAACACTCTTCTCCATGGGTAGAGCACTTTTAAGCCCTAACACGTGAATCGTATAAGATGGACATGTAACAAATATGGGCTTATCTGTGATACATGTAAGAATTCTCATTTTCTTACATTATTACATCAAGAGACTATTACTGATACTACTACATTCAGTGTAAACCATGTTATAAACTAACATAGAAAATTACATTTGCACTCGTATATTCAACACATAATTGCAAGGGAAAGGACGTATAGGACAGCTAAAACTGACTTTCCCTTTGACAAAAACAAGCAACTGTCAGCACACCTACTCACAATTCTAATCTTAATAGGGCAAAATGGCATTCATTATTTTTTTTGGGTGTATTTTTTTTTAAATATAATAAATTTTAATATCCTATTTTAAATATCCAATTTGGATATTCTATCTAAAAATTTAAAAACTAATGTACTAATTTATCTTTTTCATTTCGTCAATTTAGACTGTCTTTGTCAAAACCCAAGAACAAGAGAAAAATCAGGGATATACTCATACATTATATGTTTACTTGATTATCATAACCTTCTATCATACAATATTCACTCTTTGATGCAGATAAGCAGGCTTTAGCCTATATGGAGGCTAAAGATCCGAGTGTCGTAATTTAGTTCAAGAAGGATCTAATTTGATTGGAAACGGGCCAACGATCGTGACATGATTTGTCCTTTCATGGTCTTCATATTTTAGCCAAATTTCATCGTTTAGGACTTCAAACAGGCGTTTTTGCTATTTTATGAAAGTTTTTGTTTTCTTAATAACTACTTCGTTAGGAATCCGTTTGGGTCGCCGTTTGCGGCAAATAGTTTTATTTTATGAGTACTTTCAGTAATTTAGGTCGACCAAAATTTGCCAAAAATAGCAAATTAGGGTTTGAGTCGGTTTAGGGTTTTTTTCATCCTTTCTTGACCAGCAAGTTAGGTTTTTCCCCAAGTCTATAAATAGAGTCCTCTATGTATTATTTTATACAGTTGAATTTGATTAATAAGAAATATTTTCTTAAACTTGTTCAAGTTTAATCGATTATTGTTTACAGTCGGGAAACCGAAGTCTAAATAATTATCGTTGTTCATAGTCGATATTCCTAGGAATATTTGAAGTCTGAACAAAACCTCTCTTTTCTTTCTTTTCTTTATTATCCGCTGCATCACTCTTTAACCTAGCGTTTTTGAGGGCTATAAAAAAGAATTTGGGCGATTAATTTAAACCCATCCAATAGATGTGGCTATGTGATAGCCTAATGATATGTAAATATACCTATATACCCTTTCACTAATCTAAAAAATACCTTTAACCCTTTTCATTAATAAAAGTAAAAAAAACCTAAAAAATATTTTTTTTTCTTTTCTACCGTTTATCTTCTTTTTTTCTTTTTTTCACACTACCAATTAGTCATAAACCAATTTATCGTAAACCAATTTATCGTATCATCGTAAACGAATTCATCGTCGTAATTATAATCTAAAGATGGCTCGACCAATGTAGTTAATCTCGGATCTCGGTCTCGTCGCGACCGGGACCTTGACACCTTGATAACGATATCTCGGGAAAATTATCGGCGAAATCTCTAAATAACTTCCAAATCTTATATCCAAATTTTATATACATGTCAATATTAAGGCTATTGCATGGTTGATTCTGTTAGTTTGAACTCAAGGATACTACTACTGGTACGGGTAGGACTCTTAATCCATACACTCAATCTGAGTCATGGATGACTCATCTGATTATATACATGAGCAGATTCCCTTGGTTATGTTACTCTAGAATGTGTTCCTTCAAGTACATAACAAATGTATGAAAGCGTTTATTAACACGGATTTTAGAGACGGGAACCTATGGATATCTTACAAACATAAGGAAACAACCAAGCATACATAATTTGAATATCTAAATATGATCTTCTGTAACAAGCAGTACATCAAATACAACATAGTTCCATAAATGAAAAATGAAAAGAGTTGACAAAAATCAACGATAACAATTGTGTTTCTAGAATAGTGAACTATTCACCTCGTTTAACCCCAAGATCGGAAGGAGTATAGGTGGAGGCAGAAGATTCATGATCAGAATGCTTAAATTCCGGCAACTCCTTGAAATTCCATGGCTTCACCCAAATCTTGGCTTCGTAAAATTTCTTCTTCTCAGCCTCAATTACTTCCAGTGTCAAATGATGCATAGCACCAGCAACCACCTGTTCTTTCGCTTTCACTACCCTTACAAATTCCAACAGTGAATTCTACAGAAAATAAACCCCCAAAACATCACAAATCAAAACTGAAATCATCAAAAAAAAATTATAAAAAAAATAAAGATAGATGGAAAATAAAGTATACATACCTCTTTCTTGTTGTCTTCATCAACGACAAATTTGGCGAGATCTTCGATCTCAAGACTGTTACGAGATCCTTCAGAGAGTCACGAACATCACCAACCATAGCCATTTCGAGAGATAAAGAGTAAATAGAACCGTTGGATTTGTCAATCAAACTGAAACCGTTAGATTAGAATAGTAAATACCCATTTGACCCTAGATCAGTGACTCGTCTCGGCCGAGATACAGACGAATCAGCCGATATTCGCGTTCAAATATCGTTCGGCGAAATCTTGGAAATCGTCAAGGTCTTGAGGCGATACCGCGAAAAGCGCCGTTATCTCGGCCGTAACAGCCAAGATTGACCACATTGGGCTCGACAAAAGAAAACAACCCGTCAAGATGGTAATACTAATTGGCCAAATTTTACCGAGAGAATAAGAAATAGAGAGATCGTTGAAGAACATAGTGAAGAACACGAAGATGATGATCTAGATACGGAGACCGATTCCGACAATCAGCCTCTCCAGCAATATATGATGGGTCAAATAAGGTAAGGGTTTACCATTGTTTATGTTTATTTTGCTTCAATCGAATAAAATCGTCAAAAGAATTTTAAGGGTTTTTCAGGGATTTCACATAATTGGTAGTTTCGTGTTAGTATTTATCTACCGATTATGGTCGTGTTCTTCATTCCTAGAGCACATCGACCATAATCGGTAGTTAGATTTAGTCCTTAACTATCGATTACGTTCCTGAACCAAAATTTAGGCTAAATCGAAAGATAGAATTTGTCATTATCTACCGATTATGAATGTTTGGAAATCCTCAAACACATCCATATAATCGGTAGTTAGAATTTGTCCTTATCTACCGATTGTATCACTGAACTCAAATTTAGACTTAATCGGTAGTTAATTTGATACCTAACTACCGACTATTTTGCATGGTTTTAATCGGTAAATAATCTATATCCCTAGCTACCGATTATGTGTGTCCATAGCTTAGAGTTTTCTGTTTCAAATTTTATGTATAATCGGTCGATAATGTAGAGCCCGAGCTACCGATTATGCACAATCGGTAGATAATATAAAGACCGAACAACCGATTATGCACAATCGGTAGATAATGTAAAGGATCACCCAGATGAACAAAATACATCTTCGAAAACAACCGTTCAAGGTCTAAGGAGAAGGAGTTGATTTCTTTGAGGAGGAAATTAGACTTGATGGCGTCCAAAGATGTATGCTTTGATCCATACAAGGAAGACGGATCTAGTGGATATATAACGGGAAGGTATGAGTTGCCGTTTTACTATGGACCCTTGTGGCATCCCACTGGATATGTTATGTACAATGCCTCTAGGGTGATGCATCAACTCGGTTATGTCCAAGATGAACCTTGGAGTCACATGCGTGGCAGATTCAAATTGGACGTCGAGAATTCTACTTGTGGTAAGGACTATATCACAATAGTTTACTCTGGTATCCCATACATTGAAGATTGGAATTACAGGATGCAATATTTGATCAACGAGGGGAGACCTGTCAACCGAGGTTATGAAGTATATCCAGGCTATATGGAATGGTACCGGGAGCATTCTCATCTTCATGTGATCCGTGAAGATAAAGGAAAAACCATCAATGTTTCCGATTATCCTTGTATCATTAAAGACAAACCTTCGGGTTATGAGAGGCTGGTACGTAATGTTCTTTCCATTTGGTTTTAATATTACAACTTAATATTTTAGATAATAATCGTTTGATTGTTATTGCATAAAACAAAAAAATAGGTTTGCATTTTTCTCCAAAGATATTGCTGGGTGTATAAAGGCGGGAGTGCATTTGTCAATTCAGAAGATGAAAGGGCATATAGATCCAATAGATAACATTGATAATGAAGCTTATGTAAGTAAGTTTGGGTAGAAAGCTTCATACAAGGCTAAGAGGCCAGCAACAAAGCCCAGTAAAAGATTTTGTGGTTCATCGAGCGCTGATGGTGAAGCCAATGTCCCTGATACTAAAACATATGTCCCTGGTGCTCGTCGTCCTCGTACTAAAATCAAGAAATCTGGAAATTAGATTTTGGTTGTCTTTTTAGAGAACATCATTATCGATTGATTTGTAACAAACTTGTTTAATGTTAAAACATTATGTTTACTTTATGGCTGATGAATGGATTACTTTATGGATGCTGAATGAATTTTATTTTATTTTTGTGAATTATCAATTGATTTGCTAGAGGCTCATTTCTAATAAATAAATTTGTCGAAATTTTTACAATATAATTGGTAGATACTTGGTTTACATCAACTACCGATTAAGAATGTTGATCCACAATCGGTAGATAAGTATCTACCGATTACACCTACTGATGGAACTACTTGGTTTCTGGAAAATTTACATTATAATCGGTAGTTAAAATTTTTTCTTAGACTACCGTTTATGGAATATGATTATTTTCAAAATTGGATAATTTTTTCAATTTTGAATTTGGGGCAACATCTATAATCGGTAGTTTACAAAATTTCATAGACTACCGATTATGAAGTTTGAAAATTTTTGAGATTGGAAAAAAAAACTCAATTTTGAATTTGGGGCAACATTATTAATCAGTAGTTAAATTTTTTTTATTAGACTACCGATTATGGGTAATGAATATTTTTAAAATTTGAAAAATTCTTTCAATTTTGAATTTGGGACAACATTTATCATCAGTAGTTAATTTTTTTTTTTTTTCATATTACCAATTATGGATAATGCTAATTTTCAAAATTAAAAAAAAATCCATTTTGAATTTGGGGCAACATATACAATCGGTAGTAATTTTTTTTTGTAAGACTACCGATTATGGAGTTTGAATATTTTAAAAATTTGAAAAAAAAGATCGATTATGAATTTGGGGCAACATATATAATCGGTAGTAAAGAATTTTCGTAAGACTACCGATTATACCTGTTGGGTACAATCGGTAGTAATTTTTTTTTGTTAGACTACCGATTGTAAAAGTCGGTAGATAATGGTGATCCCGATACTTCTGATTGTTAATATTCGTACGAACTTAGTGTACATATTTTCTGTACACTCTTGTTACACCAGGCCTCAATGCCTTTTTTTTTTTTGAAAAAAAATATCCGTTAAGACTCTAATCTATATAAGGAGGGTGACCTCTTCTCATTTATGCACCTCCAAAATCGAAGTAATCATCGTATAGATTAATGGCTCAACCGTTCACGGTAGAGGAAGATTTATCGCTATGTACGCGCTATGTGTAATTTTATCCGAGGCGAAGAGAAGAACGTAGGAAAAATGGTGTAATGAGTATGATTTATTTGGAGAGTATTCACAAACATTTTTGCGTTGACACCGGAACCCCAATAACCGTAATAAAGATGATTTTTTTTTGTCGATTTAATTGTATAAGCAAAGAAGTTGATCCATTATCGTTTCAGGGGTGAAATTAATGATGAATTTATAGCGAGATCTCTCGAGGAATGACGACGATGGAAACGATCAAATTACCGTTACGAATCTCATTTCAATATCATTAAGGTGATGGACAGATTCAACCCGTTTAAGGTTCGTCCATGCCGCTTAAGGTGAAGGGAATTTTCCAAGACAGAATATGAAAATAAAAATTAATATAATAATAGTATAGAAAACCATTTATAGACAGAATACAAAACCTAATTATCCTCTTTTTCTTCTCATTTCCTTCTCAACCTCTTTATTCTTCTTCTTCTCTACCTATTCTTATATTCCCTTTCCTTTTCCATTTTTTCTCCTCTACCGATTCTTCTACTCCATTTCTTTCTCCATTTGTTCTCATTCTCCATCGAAAATGACTCCAAAAACTTTTCCTACACAAACAAAGAAGGAAAGGAAAATATGGTGATCGAAGAGTCCAAATCATTGAAAAACCCCAGAAAAAGTAAATTATATCGAACTTTTATGTTTTTATAATTTTCTGAAACGACGCATAATCGGTAGAAATCTGGCGAACTTTATCTACCGATTATGCCTCGAGTTCATCATTCCTGAAGAACATCATGCACAATCGGTAGATATTGTATAATTTTATCTACCGATTATATATTGTGTTTTAACATTTAGGGCTACACTCAACCGATTGCATATAATCGTACATATACTGAGAACATGACCTACTGATTGTGTGTAATCGGTTGATAATGCATAATTTTAACTACCGATTGTTCTTTTGTTTGTTTTATAATAGCTACTGTGTATAATCCATGTTTGGGTATGTTCATTAGGGTTTTGGATGGAGATGAAGTTCTTTGTCCGTCTGAAAAAGATGAAATTCTTAAACGTCCTCTTTTCAATTTTCCTAAAGGAGTTACTCCTGAAGAAATATATCAAACGATGCTGGATGATCCGGTTTTTTCACAAATGATGAACGATCCTGATTGTTGGTGGAACAGTCCTGACAATCCCCTCAACTACGTTGAATTTCCATCTTCGGATGAAGGATCTGAGGAAGAAATGATTCGAAGGATGGAGGCCGATCCGACCTTTGATCCTCGGCTCTTTTTCTAGGAGAAAGACTTTTCAGGCGTAAACCCATACTACAACGAAGCTGGTGAGTATAGGTCCAGTTGAGGAAGATGAAGTTGTTGTTGATCCTAAGGAGAAGGAGAAGAAGAAAAAGCGAGTTGATACTAGGACCAAGTCGAGAGTAACAAGGAGTGGAAGAATTTCATGAGATCAATGTGATTGATCACTTTGAATATCTATGATGTGTTTTGTTTCGTTTGTTTCAGATGTTTTAAGTTTTTTTGAACAAGTTTTCTGATTTACAATCTACATAATCGGTAGATGTTAAGTATTATGAAGTTATTTTGGACAACTTTGAAATACTATTATGAAGTTAGATGTTAAGTACAATCTACATAATAGGTAGATAACTATGTTTCTATACTACCAATTAAATACAATCGGTAGTTATTAATTTTCAGTACTACCGATTAACCACAATCGGTAGTTATTTATGTTCACTTACTACCGATTATGGCAAGACAAGTTCTGTGCAAGAAAATATGTATAATCGGTAGATAAATTTGATCTTTAAACTACCGATTACAAAGTTTAATTCAATTCTGGCTACAATAGATAGATATAAATTTTCAATTTCTACCGATTGTGAAAGATGAAGAGTTAGAAATTTTGTAAGTTTTGAGAAATTCATTTTTGGGGCGACACCTATAATCGATAGACATGGTACTCCATTAAACTACCGATTATGAAATCAAAATCCAAAAAAAAATCAATCTGGGAATTTTGTACAATCGGTAGTAATAGAAATCCCGAGGCTACCGATTATACCATTATTTTGGCACATGAGTGTATAATCGGTAGATATGGTACTCCATTATCTACCGATTCTGGGACGATGGCATTATTGCATACAAAAATGAATTTTTTTAGACGATCCAAACACATACAAAGTGGATTTTTCATGATGTTTCTCACTTCTTCCTCATACTCATCCATGTTTGTTATTGATTTTAGGTAAAAACTAGTTTTCCGAAACTTCTTCTTCTTGTTTTCTAAAACATTCTCTATTTCTATTCTAAAACTATAACTCAAATTCCTCATCTAACACTAACTATAACCAAAATTAAGTAACTAATTAATCAATATTAACACTAACTAAGCAAGGGAAGATTAGCCATTAAAGGAAATATATGGATAAGGGGTGTGCTGATATTACTTCTTAATGACCTTATTTTGTTTTATTAGTCGCCCCAAATTCTTTTTTTTTGAAGCCCTCAAAAACGCCAGGCTCTTTAAGTTAGGGATGTCAATGGGTCCGGGTCCTCCCGGGTACCATAGGACCCGGACTCGTACCTTGATATTTTAGTCGGTTCCGGGTCCGTTTCCTAATTCTATGGACCCAGGACCGGACCCTATTAAAACAACGGGTAATTATTGGGTCCGGGTAATTATCGGTTATCAAGAAATGATTACAAAAAGTTTGAAATTTGATGTTTGAAGTTTGAACACACATATATCTTATATAACATCGAAACCGTAAGTAATGAGTTTAACAATCCATCTCCAACCGATACATATGTATCTATAATGCAAAGGTTGCCGTAATATAACCATAAAAAACTAACAAACTTAATATATATATATATATATATATATATATATATATATATATATATATATGTATATAAAGTGTTTGAAAAAAAAAGTGACTGCAAGTGCAACTCTTCTTCACAACTATTAACAAAACATCAGAGATAGTTTGCAACTTTGAATATCTTTGGCTATATAAAAAAGAAGCTTCGTTTATATGTAATTAACCATCATGTCCTGCAACATATACATATGCAATGTAAAGAACTGCAAGGTATAAAGATAAAGCAATGCAAGGTGAAAGATGAAGAGCAATACAAAGTATAATGAGTTTCAGCTACATTTTAGCAGTAATCTTACCTGACATGCGACATCGTATATCTCTCCAGCATACCATATTAGAAAGTTAGAGACTTCACAAAAAACAAAAAATATAGTATCCCTGCAAAAACTATGAATAAATTATACAAGGTCTTTATTAACTGGCATAAAAGTTGAATAACTTGATTCTGTTACATATGAATAACTTGATTCTGTTATTTCTTTTAACTGGAAACAAGAAGGTAAGACAAAGTACTACAAAAGAAAACACGATAAACAGTCATACAACATAGCTGACTCCTCACGAGTACAATAAATACCAGTCACCTTCCTCTCCGCCAACCATGTTTCTGAGTTTCTCTAAGTATACTTTCTTATTTAAATAGATATAAGATACATAATCATACGTCATAATCGAAGTCTTTCCTTGATAGCATACTAACCTAAGCATTTTCCTATGAGCATTTCATCTTTACTAACATGACAAATATTTGCGATGATGTAATTTCCCAAAATTAAACAAGAAAAAACAACAACATTATTTCATTATCGAAGAGAAATTCAACAAACAAATCTGAGAAGAAAACGTAGCCTGGAAAAAGAGAAAGAACCTGCATTCTCTCTTAAAGTGGTTTGGTGATCAACCTTGAACCCAACAAGAGACAAAAACAACAAGTAAAAACAGAAGTAAAGGACACTCAATTTTTATTTGATTAGAGAAATACCTCTACAAGTTAACCTCAATTTTCATTTGATTAGAGAAAGACCTCTACATAAATCTCTCTTCTTCAATATATACTAACTAGCACACCCTTACGAACAAGATATTCTTCCTCTTTAAGAAATTCAAGAAAAAGTAGCTAAGTTTATAACTTTCTATATTGGCTAATTATAAGCAAGGCAAGACACTAGTTTTCCCATTAGGAATGGATTTTTTCCTTTAGGAATAGATTCTGCAATCTGAGACTGACTTAGAGAGCAACCTGAAACAGATCATTAATACCATTACAAATACCTAAAGCTTAAACATTACAACTAAAGCTTAAACATAATACTAACCATACTTTATGTTGAACTAGCCGTAGACATGTGTTGTGTACGCCAAGACCGAAAAAGGAAAAGTAACTTACTAAGATTCCAGAAGATGTAAGTACATAATTTACTAATACTAACAAACGCAATGGTAAGAAAAACCCAATCCTGCATAACATAATTTGCATCCAATGATATGTTAAAAATCTCCCGTGACAATAATAAGAGACTCTCGAACCTCGTGCTATAAAAATAGACAAATCAGAACTCTATTCATGCTCTCCATTATGAGTTGAGAGACACCTCACATTCTAAACTATTGAACCTGGTATGTCTGAACTACCATATCATAATGGTCCATATATAGATAATTCAATTGAACTAAACTATACACATGTAAAATGAGAACTTTTTAACCAAAGTTAAAAAACCTCAATTACTTTTTAAAAGCTGGAGCTAGTTATGTTACTAAGTACCAACCAACTAATCATAACACTCAGTTCTTACTATAAGTTTTTGGTACATATCCTAGTTTCTCATTATCTGATAAAAATGGGTAAAAGTTAACCGACAAGGTCCATTATTTACTATTGCTGCACTAAGGAAAAAGGGGCAGGTGTGTGTTGATATCATGTGCAAAGAAAAAATTAAGGTAATACTCTAGAACAAATGCATTAGTTCAGTAACAACTTACCTGACATGCGACTCTGAACCTCTCCAGCACACCATATTAGAAAGTTAGAAACTTCACAAAAACAAAAAATATAGTATCCCTGTAAAAACTATTAATATATTAGTCGAGGCATAAGAAATTCCACAACAAAAATATTCAAAACAGTAAGACGTAGTATATAAACTTTACTTTGCAAACACAAAATTAGTCAGACAATATCTGACACTGCTCAGTATTGCCATCAACATTAGTTCCATCGCCTTTGTCCTCTTGCCGTTGATCAACTGCATCTAAAATAGTCTTAAGGGCAGGATTATCCAAACCAAGTCCTTCATCTAACATAAGAAAATGGTCAGTCAACACATGAACCAGAGAAAGTGAATCGATATTACAATTACATATAAAGTGTTGGTTATCATGAATACATTGAATAATTTGAAAATGTAACTTACTTTCCAGCCCACTCCTTATCCAATCTTGTCCGCATATCAAAGCTTCAATAGTCTCTGGAAGCATTGAAGAAAAATATTTATCTACAACTCTACCACCAGTGCTGAAAAAAGATTCAGAAGCCACTGAGGATGCATGAATTGCTAAAATATCACACGCCATCAATGCTACAATTGGATACTTGGGTCCATGAAAGTTCCACCACCCCAAAACATCAAAACTGGTATCATTCAAATTAACCTTACCACTTTCTACAATGAGAGCATCGTCCATTAGGTATTGCTCTAGATCTATTCGAACAACCGAATTCCATGAACTTTCTTCAAGATACAATGTGAAACCATTTAGCTTAGAAGTAAAGGAACTTTGAGAAGGTATTGAACCACCACAACTACTAGATGAAACAAACTTTTCAATGGTAACAGAAATTGCAGGGATTTTTCCTGAATATGCATGACTTGAAGAAGCATAACGGTTTACATACTCATTATACAATTATTTCAACACTTTCTTTATTTTTAATTCCTCTATGTTATCAGCATAAATTTTTGGGAAGTAGTATCTCACTAATTTCATTTTGAATCGAGGATCTAAAATAAAAGTTATTGCAAAAGATGGACTAGTGATCTCCAAATACTTTTCAAATCTTTCCATCATATTCAGTGCCATTTTTTTTAATCTATCTTTAGAATTGCACCACTCAAGTATTTCTATGTATAAACAGCAAGCTATATCAAAGTAACGATTAACGATTACGTATTTTGTACCTGAAAACAGAATGGTGATTTCATAGAATACCTACAAGCAAGTTGAAAGACTACTTGCATTGTTCAAATCTTCCTCCCTTGGTGTAACTTTAAGTAATTCAGGCTTAAACTTCGCATATCTGACAAATGCTTCCCTGAATTGAAGTGTTGTTTCAAGCATCATATATGTGGAATTCCACCTAGTTTCAACATCTTGAATTAACTTCTTCTTTGGAGCATTTACTTGCAAGCAAAATTCTTCAAATTTCTGTTGTCTTTGTGGTGAAGACATTATGAATTTTACTGAGTTTCTAACTTTTCGTAATTTTTCTTTTATTTGTTCTATTCCATAATCAACAATAATGGCGATAACATGAGAAGAACACCGAACTTGAAATAATTTCCTATCTAAGAGAAATCCATTATCTAGATTTAGTTGTTTAATAAGTTCACTTACCACTACCTCGTTGGTTGAAGCATTATCCAACGTAATTGAAACAATTTTTTGATCTATATTCTACTATAACTACTTATCCATCAACACCTTATCAATGTTGACTCCAGTATGTTTCCCATCTACTGTGCTAAAAGATAATATTCTCTTTTGAATTCTCCATTCTCATCAATATATTGAGCCGACAAAGCCATATAACTCTTATTCTGAATATTACATGTCCACAATTCAGTAGTAAGACTTATGCGACCCGAACCTTACTAAAAGTCTCATACAAAAGCTTATTTTCAGAATTATAAACCTTTGTGCAATCTGACCTTTCAGTGTTGCGTTTCAAAATTTTAAAGTTGGATTGCAATGATGTCAACACCATTCTAAAACCAACATACTCCACCATGGAAAAAGGGAGTTCATGCAAGATAATCATTCTTGCAATTATTTCACGGTTACTTCTTGATTGAACTTGAAGTTATAAGCGGCTACTGCCCAATCTCCTTTCACAGAAGCTTTCAAGAACATTTGGTTAAGTTGCTTCTGTGCTGTTTTGAATAAACCACAAATTTTCAAATGTTTTTTCAGACTACTAGTCCCGTTTGCACTTTTCGCACAAAGTTTTAAGTTACAGTGCTTGCATTTTACTTGAACTACTTTCCCATCTTCATCTATCTTCTCAAATTCATTCCATGCCTCTGACGTTCTTTTACGTTTTAGCGGAACTGGTGGAGACGTATCCATAGAACTAGAATCACCAGCTGCAGTTAGCTGTTTAGCTGGGGGTACACGAGTATATTGATCATCAACTCCACTTCCTTTTTGTTTCGGCATATTAGTTCTACAATAAACCCCACAAACATTTGGGATAAGTTGCTATTACTCGAAAGTAAAAAGGAGGCTCATTTTAATAAGCATACACAGTTAGTTAACATCTAATAAGGCTTTATGTAGGCATAGATACATGATGCATGGCGCATCTTCAGAAAGGAACTTTGATAAGAATCTAACTGCAGCTTGAATAGTTATTTTAATATGTTGCGGAAAATAAATTACTAGTGTAATGTTGAATTTTGATTTCTTTTGCATGTGAAATATTTTTCATTTACATGCTTCCTATACATCTTGTCCGTGGCTGGCCTGCAAATGTATGTGCATAAATGAATTGTAAGCATCTGCATGAATAAATAGTAAACTCATTTGAAATTGCCATAAAATTTGTAGAATCACTAAATTACCTATCTTGCTGCCAGCAAAGCAACTCTGGACTCCAGATTTATAACAACCAATTTTCCACCCTGGATACCAATAAGAGGTAAGATATTCAACTCGAGCAAACATTTGCTAATTTTTATGCACATACAATTCCATGGGTCCGAAAAAATGTTACAGAGAATAATGGATCCCTTGAGTAACTTGTTGACAACTATGATTTAGATAAGAGCTCACTCTACATACCGTTGAAAATGATCGTAAAACTGCACAAACAAATTTCTTAGATAAATTTTTAAAGAAGTTGACATTCGAATAAGAGGATAGTGAATGCTGGCAATCGAAAATGTATCAAGTAAAGAATAGAAACAAAAGAAATTCTTGCATCATTATTTAAAATAGGGTGACTAAGTCATATTGAGAAGAGTTTCGACGTCGTAGTCAGGCTATGAATGAACCCAGAACAGAAACAAGACATGATTCAGTATCTCATAAACAAGCTTAATACCTCTATTCATATTCATTTGCGCAAATACAACTAACAAAAACAAGACATGATTCAGTATCTCAGAAACAACTTAATACCTCTATTTATATTCATTTGCGCAAATACAACTAACAAAAACAAGACAAGATTCAGTATCCCAGAAATTTTTTAGCTGAACTTTATCTTGTTGCACTCAATTATAGTAACCAAGCAGAACCCAGGCAATAGATAAACATGAAACAAGATCATCAATGGGTGACACCGATTATATCCCCTTTCTGTTTTGGATCTTAGACAAATATGATCCCGAAAAAAAATCGTATGCTCGAGCAAAAATGAATAAGGGGTTCATAAGCAAAGTATCAAAATGTCAGCTAAATATATTCTAGGATGATCACCATGTAGGTTGTGTGGAAACTTATTACACATTCAGCTTGCTAGGATATCATGCGCCATGGCTAATTGATGTGTGATGGTTACAGTTTAATTTTATTTCAGGTAACATATCATAGCTGTGGAGGAATGATATTATGCACCATGGATAATCACTTGATATGTGATGGTTACGGTTTTACCACAATTGTTACAAGATTTAGCACATTTTCACACTACATCTGATGCAGATCTCCATCCAATTCAACACTATCACAACCGCAAAATATTAAAAACCAAGAAACCCTTTGCAGAAAACCTCCCATCACCCAGTATTTATTCAAAAAAATATTATACTGTAAGTTTGACATCTCTGGATATCTACAATCACAGCACTGGTTCATTGTTTTGCAGAATCTGTACTAACATCTACACAATATTCCGCCAATACAGAGTAATATTTGCCTCTTAGTTTCTTTTAACCAACAAGTGCAAACAAATAGGAGCAGCAATAAACCACAACTGCAGCAACATTTGTGAAGGAGAAAAACAACTAGATGCATTCCTAATCCAATCAACTGAAAAACATTATTGATTCCAAAAAGGGTTGTAATAGCACTAATGTCAATTGGTAATATTACCAAAAAGTTGATAAAATTATACTTAGATGCATTCCTAATCCATTCATTGTAACTAAGGTAAAAAACAAGGTGGTACTGATTATCAGTTATTGTTATCCTCCTCAAAGTTGTTTCGGCAATTCCAAACGACCAGTATGTAATAACTACAAGGGAATTTATGACCTGGTCATTGAAGTATGACTTCACAGTTCACTGTAATCTTCCACAAAACAATATCTAGCACTGAACTGAGGTATACATGGATATGAAGTATATTAATGATAGTATAACTGGAAGAATCATGAATCTGTACCTTTAGCTAAAAAGTATTCAATACAGATTTCACCAACATAGAAAAGAAAAAAGAACTATCAAATAAAAAACCTTATTATGATCATATAAGATTCTAAAATTACAAACCCTAGAAATGAACTATCAAATAAAAACCCCAATCAAATTCGCTAAAATAGAAAATGAACAGAGCTACAGAAAGTCAGAAACTAACCAAAGATCAACAGATGGAGCCGATGGGTTGTTTGAAATCAAGTGTTACTGCCGGAGAAAGTGGATCTGGATTCAAGGAGAATGATAGAAGATGGTGGTGTTGTGGTCAGATTGATTTGGTGGTGCTGTGGTGTGGTGTATTTAGTTCCTTCACTTGATGGTGATGGGAGCATAGATGTCTACATAACTTTGTTTCAACAACATTTGAATCTGTTCCAAGAAATTTGTTTCTGCATAGACTAATTAAGATAGTGAAGTGAAGCAGTAATAGCGAACAGGTGCAGGTGGTGAAGTGAAGTGAATGAAGTAGTCGTTTTCTTCTCAGACAGAAATGACAAGAATTAAATAAAGTGAGAATGAGATTTAATTTTTCTATATATATGACTTAATTTTGTTATTTGATTTTACAAAATTAACCCTCTACAGTAGTTATCCGATTACCCACGGATACCCGACGGATAGGACCCGGTTGGAACCTTCTACTATCGGGTCTATTTAGTTCCTACCCGTTAGGGTCCAAAATCACTAATAGATTCAGATTTGGGACCCGGATCCTATTCATCCGATTCCGAATCGGGTCCGGATATTCGGATACCCATTGACAACTCAACTTTAAGCATATACAACCTGATATTTTCTCGGCCCTTACGCATTAGATTTTAGTTTAGGGATGGTCATCGTCTGGTACCATGTTATACTTGAGAACATTATGATTTTTAGGTCTTGAATCTAGACCGGGCACTATTTTATTATCAACAACCTAAAAATCAAACATAATTCGTATGCAAGACCCACATGGGACTCCATCTCACAAAAAAACGAATTAAGAGTAATCTCACATAATGGCAGTCTAGCTAATCCAAATTATATAAACTTGGGTATCAATATATAATCAATCGAGTTTGAATTGATCCAATAGGATGCCCTCAAACTTAAGAAGGTGTGCTTGGAATTTATTGTGGTCATACAATTCGAACTCAGCTGTTATTTTTCAGAGTATCATCCATCTTAATTTTGTTGTTATTCTTCTTCTTATTTCTTCTTCTTTTCGTCGCTGTTGTTGGTGTTTATTTTGATCCCTTATGAATAGCATTACTACCACCCACAGCACCTGGTCGTGATCTTATACTCATATCTAATAATTTCAGTGAAACAAATTTAGGCTTTAATTTTCATGGCTTTTTTATTCGGAGTGGGTGAAGAAAAACTAGTTGCTAAAATGTGTAGAAACTGATTTTATCCTGTATATTCTAACAAAATTTTTTTTTCGTCATGATGTATTTGATTTTATTCTGCATATTCTGATAAATAAACATATTTCCTTAGGATTTAACTTAGTTTCATCCTGCATATTTAGATATTTTGTTTATTTTTATGTTAAAGGTGATAGTGGTGGTTGTTGTATTTTATTGATATTGAAGGTGGCGGTGACAATACTGTGGTGTTTGTTGCGGTTAAAATGTTGGTGTGGTGGTGGTTGTGCTAGATCTTTTTTCATTTATATGGAATGAATGATAGTATAATTTTTCCTATCTTATTTTAAGTCAGATGCGACCAGTTTCAACCTAGCTATTTTTTGAATAATTTAATTTTCTTAGATTAAGTCAGGATGCATCCAGTTTCATCCAAGTTATTTATAAATAATTTGATTTTTCTTATTTTAAGCCAAGATGTAACCAGTTTCATCCCCTAGCTATTTTTTGAATAATTTTTTCTATCTTAGTTTAAGTCATGATGCAACCATTTTCATCCTAGCTATTTTTTTCGAAAAAAAAACTTTCGAATTTATTATCAACAATGGATCATGTTTTGTAGATCATTACCCTTTCTAAAACTACAAGTGTTATTAAAATCTGATATGTTTTAGAAGTTATGAATTCTTTTATGATTTATTTTAAAATTGTAGAGAGAAAGGATAAAAGAAAAATAAAACACAAAGATGAGAGATATAATTATCTAAGATTTTTGATGTCCGTTTTACCCATTTTTAATGTTTATTTGTCCATTAAAATCATATTTTATAGATATTTAGGTAGTAAAATCATTTTCTCTTTATTTAAACCACCATATTTTGTTTATATCGATTTCAAAAAAGTTGATCGATATGTTTTACCAACTTGTTTTTCAACAAAATATTTTAATTTTGATAGATCAAATTTTCCGTAGATTTGTTGATAGTCACAGACTCTCAAACCATCTTTTCACAGTTGAAATTTCTTGAAATTATGGCTAATCGATTTAGAAGACGTTTTTTTAAATTAATAGTAGATTTAACATACAAAAGAATTTTTATATTTTATACCGTTTATTTTAATTTTAGTGTTGACCAATTTTAAAATCAGGTCATTGGTGTATTAGCATAAAAACCATCATTACATTACTAAACATTTGATAGAGGTATAAACTTAACAAAAATTCTTAACGTATTTTGTTATGGAACACCTCTAAAACTGCATACTCACATTACTCACATTAAAACGGAATCCACTCATCTAAAAATAACCCCTGCTAATTTAATTTTAGATTAGGTGGATCCAACTCCAAATATGAATGTATGGTTTTGGGGGAATCCCACCCCACGGTATGTTCAGAGTCACCAGAAACTTAATTAAAATGATGGTGGCTGTAAAATATAAATGATGTAAATGGACTTGACCAATGATGGTGATATATAGACAAGGATGAAGGGTTGACTTTCGAAAATATCTCTAATCAGTGAACTTGCGTTGACTTTTGTAAATTTACACGGAATAGACGGACCAACAGCTTTTATATATATATATATATATATATATATACTTTGTAGCTCGGGAGTGCATATATTACATAAAATGAGAGCTCAATTTGACAGATAATTAACATCATCTTTGAGCAGAAGCAAATTGGATTCACCAATTTCCTTCTGCAAATTTTAGAAATTTGACAACCGTCAGAAATCGTTGAAGCGGAAAATATTCACGAAAGAGATATGATCAATAACCTCAACCTTTATAGTGGAGATCCATACTTGAATATACAGCATAAAGAGCACAAGCAACAGATATCAGAAAAATCAATTGATATCAAGGCAAAGAATCCAAACGCATATCAGCCAAAATTGGTGTCTATCGGTCCATACCACTTCGGAAAACTACATTTAATGCCTATGCAAATCGACAAACAAAGATCGCTAATTCATTTCCATAAGAGATCAGGCGTTCCCATTGAATCATACTTAGACAAATTCAAACAAGTTGTGACTCTCTTAAGGGAATCTTATGAGCAACTCGACCACATGAAAAAATGGCAAGATGATGATATATTCATTCAGCTCATGCTAATAGATGGAGTTTTTCTTTTCGAATTCTTGTCCGTCACTAGGGGCAATCAAAACAATTACGATTACGCTCCTAATGATCCTGTTTTCGGCTATGAAGGACATACGTTGATCTATGACGCCGTCATGCAAGATTTGTTGTTGATGGAGAACCAACTGCCTTATTTGGTACTTTCTATTCTGCTTTCTGTTTCCGAAGGCCTGCCAGAACAGGTATAAATTAACTTTTGAACTCCTTTCCCTGCAGTGTCCTTGTTATTGCGCTTGCGCTTTCACGGGGTTATTCTAAGGCTGTTATGCAAGTTCTAAGCTTTCTTGTACTCTATTATTTCATGGAATCAACATGATGCAGTTACTTATGCAATTTTAATGTGCTACAAAACTTTTGATGCATTTGAACAACCTGATTTTTTGAAGTAGTATTAGGTACCTAAAAATATTTGTGTTATTGGCGTGGATGCAGAGCGTAAAGAGTATCCTCTCCTGGATGATGTTTGCACCAAAAAAAGGTCCAGGGCTCCATCTGCTGGACATGTATATGAAAGGATTACTGGATGAAAGCCAACCTGCGAAACAGAAATTGCAAGACGAGGATAGAACACTTCTACGACTCTCAGCGTCCAAGCTTCACAAGTATGGTATCCAATTCAAAAGGGTTCAAAGTTTCAACAGGATTAAGTTTGAAAAGAATACTGCAACACTAAAACTTCCTTCGATCCTTATTAACCAACACACTGTACCTAGATTTCTAAATCTCAAAGCCTATGAACTTCGTGTGGGTACCAAAGAGTTGAACTCTTACATTGATATCTTGGACTGTCTTATCCAGTCGGCTAATGACGTTAGCCCACTCTGCTCCCAAGGGATAATCGTTAATTCTTTAGGGAGTGATGAAGCTGTTGTTGAAGTAATGAAGGAAATTACAAAGGATAAAGTGCGACGAGACGTGGATTGTATGTCAAGTGTGGTGCTGAAAGAGATGAATGAGTATTATGGAAAAGGTGCAGTGGGGAAATGTAGAAGGTCTGTAAGAAATTGGCTTCAAACATACTAGGGAGAATGACTTATCTTTGCTACTCACTCTTCTGAAATTTTAAATATGCAACCATTAAGAGTAAAAAGTCGACCAAACTTAAAATTAACTAGTTATGAGAACTTAAGTTTTCTTCTTTTTAATGTTGGATAGGTAATCTACTTTGTAAGTGATTTTTCGACTTCTGGTTTTGGGTATTCGCTTAATTGCATCCTATATTACTTTTTTTGTTGCTGAAAGATTGAATGAGTTGCTCCAGCTACAATTTGAATTTCCTTGGGCCGTGCACCCAAATGTAAAAATGAGAAATTAACTAAGATGCATATGCCAAATAAAGCAAAAACATGCTTAAGCCAGCAGAACTTTCGTGGTGATTTTGGTGGTAATTCGGTACAGAAATTCGTGTAGTTAGCCCTGTCAAACGTCAAGACAGTGCATTGGATGGGGAATTGAATGATTGGCAAGGTGAGGAAACTGAGGTGTAACAGAGTACTACTACACCGCACAAATTCTCCCTGCTAGTTACCTATCTATAATTGTGCACTTGAATGTCTCCACAAACTCAAAATTCATCATTCTCTAATGGTTGTAACTGTTTCTTGATTTTAACGATTTTATTGATCTGTTAGTACTTGTACAAGTATGTTGTTAAGGATATCTAAACTGTACATTATAATTGGTAACTTTATACATATATACCCGAGAATAGAAAAAATTAGGACAATAAATATTGAACTCCTCAGAAGAACAGTAGAAACAAAATGCCAAAATGGCATAGTTTTTGTTTTTCTGTGGCTTAGTTGAGTCTTTCTGGTGTGCACAACTCAGGGTCTTGGCGGCAGTCACTGCTGTTCTGTGAAGGGGCAAAAACCAATTTCAATTATGCAAGTTTATCGGTTATCCTGGCAGAACTAAGTGTATATGCTGCCTAAATTACAGAATATCTTTAAATGAAATTACGAAAATGATATACGTACTTGGAGATGGAAATTAATCAAATCGAATTAGATCACACAGGCTGGTTAGGTATCCCGCTTACTGGTATAGGCGGAGCAGTAGAATCCCAATCCATTTTTATTGCTTTATTGTTTGTAAAGCTGCACATCACAAGACAAAATGAAATAAAGGAAGTCAGAGATCTCTCAGGACTCTTGCATATTTCGCATTATAAAATTCAAGAGATGAGAAGGCTGGACGGAACTGTCAGATCATAACAGCAAGTAGGATTCATGTAACCTCGTTGAAGCAATTAGTTTCTCGATCGCTATAACCTGGTTGGGGAGTTTTTTGGTAGCCGCAAGAGTAAACTCGACTTCCCTTCTAGACTCTGGCACACAAGACATTATATCTGTGTAGTTCACATACTGCACAAGAAGGTAAAATCGGTATTAGAAACCTATGCCTGCTCTTCATATTTTGCATGATGCAATTGTGAAAAATGACTTATTTTTGGAAATGGGTTTCAGAACTTCACATGATCTAGAAATTCTATAGATATTGACATTTTTTTGGTTCCACGAGAACAACGGTCAATATGACACTGATCAACTCAAAGTTAACATTGCTGCATACCTGAAAATTATCAAAGTTACAATGAGGGATCTTAGACTCTAATCCTTTCATCATTTTTGCATTCTTTTCCCCGACTCCAACTAAAATAATTGACAAGGGGTACTTGCTGCAAGGATTATGTCTATAAGGCAATAACTTGACCAAAATGATAACGCAAATGAAGAGACAAGGGGTTAGCAATCTGTGGAAATCCAACTGAAAAACAAACCTTGCTTTTGAAATTGCAGTTACAGTTTGTTGCTCCTCATCACTTAGCTTGCCATGTTCCGTATCAGAACTTCTTGTCACCTGTGACCACCAAAGGATTCCACTATAAGCCGTGGATTATGGTAGAGAAGAACTGTGCAACTTCTCACTAGTTGATGAGCAAAAAGCTGCAAACCAAAGTTCTGATGGAAGTAAAAATTACCGGTCCCTCTGCAATTATGACCAAAATATGATGCTGGTCACATTTTTCACTTGCAATACTAGTAGCCATTTCAACGATCCGTACAAATGATTTTAAATCTGCACAAAAAGAAAAAAAAAAACATTAGCCACAACACAAAGGAAACAGATTTTAGTAAATAGGTGAATGGAGTACAAAGCTACCTGCCAGTCGCATTTGGCACGCTATTTGTCTGTATCGTTCTACTACTTCCTCAAAACCACGACAGGGTTTCTTATCTTCGTAGAAGTTAAAGACGTGCGTATCAAGCGTGGTTGCTGTGGATAGACATCATCAAAAATAAAATCTTGGACCTCCTAAGCCAAAAGGAAAGGAAAAATAAAACACAAAAGCACTAAGAAGCTCAAAAGGTGCAATTATACCATCTCCAAATCCAAAGCAGTGGATAAAGTTATCTCCACAAATAGCAGTAAGGGTCCTTCCTATTACAGATACCACTTTTTCATAATCATTTGGATCGTCTCCGATGTAATGCAAGCTCTTCTCGGTCCCTGAGTTTGTGCATAAAAGTTAAGTAAACTTGACATATGTATGAGGTGTACATGTTTCACAACCATATATGAGAAAAGACCTGTCTTACACTTGCTTTGAGTGAAACAAAATCCAAGAATAGGATTAACAGACTTAAGACCCTTTGCTTTCAAAGCTTCAGAAACCTGAGGAGAGCAAGAACAATGTGTCAGTAATTCTCCATTAGCCTCCTATATCAAAATTAGCTAGCTAGCTTAGTAGTTAGTACTCTCTAAATAGATGGTTCATACATATAGGCCTAGCCGCCCAAGTCCTAGCTAGAAATGCTGGTTTGAAAAATGATTCACATGAGTCATGCCAGCTGAAAAGAGAAACCCCATAAATAAACAAGGGATTCTCTATCAAAGCCAACTTTAGAGTCAGCCCAAAAATAAGAGACTCGACATAATCTACCGAAACCTAAACAGTGGCTTACAAAAGTTACTGATACAAAGAACTACAAATTATTTTCAAAAGCAGTGCAAAAACAATCAAAAATGTTAGTATTCACACTAATTTCTTTAGACATGGCTTTTGCGGGGACCCAATTTTACCCAAACTGAGTTGCCCATTCATATAGAGATTATGATATCATCCATATATGATGAGTGCACCAAAATAGCATGGGAAAAAAATAATGATATTTAATAGCACTTGGCTTGTGACCGGGTCCATTATGTAAACATTCAACATACTGCTAGAGAAATCTTATCAAAATGCATAAAATTTATAGCTAAAAGCATCATTAATTAAGCGGTAAGATCAATCAAGTAAGAAAGAAGAAGAAAATATGTACCTCATCCAAGGTTTTGTAATCTTTCTTTATCCATGAGAACTTCTTGTCCAACTTACAGATAGAGTCAGAAACACTATTAGAACCTCCACAGCGGCCACAACCCATCGAGTTGCAGTTCCCCATGATATATATATGAAACAAAAACTATATATCGTAGCTGATTTTACACCCAGCTGCCTTACAAACGAATGTGGAGACTATCAAAAGTTAAAGCCTTACTATGCCAACGAAATTGGGGTCTGCAGTGTTTGAAGATCGAATTGCCTATAAGTTATATATAGGAGGGGCCTGACCTCTGTAATGCTTTGTTTGTTCTTTATCTGTGATATGTTTTCTCTTCGTTTTTTGTCAATTTGTGGATTACTATTCCCTAGTATTTATGCATGATCTTGGCACTTTAGAAATTGTGGTTCAGAAAATTCAGACAAGTTTCTAAGAAGCTAGTATATAACGTGTTTGATTATACTATAATAAAACGGAATTGAAAGAATATGCTTCCGAAAAGATACCATTATTATTGTTTGCTGGCGTACGTAAGGGATTATCACTTATAAGAGAGCAAGCTAACTGTCTTAGAGATGCTCAAGGGTTATTGGCCTAATGTTTTTTTTTGCAGATAACCAAGATAAGAGATAATTCAGAGTTTGAATGGTCAGCAAGCAGCCATGCAATGGCTCTTGGAAAACAAGGACTAGTGATAGAAGACATTTAGTCTTCAAATTTTTACGACCGAATCATTAGAGTTAGGTATGTAATTAGACAACGAATGTTTTAGACTTTTAGCGGATAAATTAGCAATTGATCGTGACTTACTCGCCACTTCGGACGTGGCGAGATCTAGTTCGTGAGATTTTCAGTTCAACCCCCAATGGATTCCACACTCAGTGTCTTTGGTTTTCAAATACATTAGGCTCCACGACAGCACAAGACTTACTTCTAGTAATCTAAATAACTGTTTTGAAGATCAGACGCATACTTTAAAGTCACGGTCAAGTTTTATTGTAATTTAAACAACAAACAAAGTCGGCTAAATTTGATAGCAACTAGGGTCACCTCATGGGTTTAATTGTTAGCGTTTTCGTTTTTTTCTTTTTCTTTTTTGATTTTCCTTAGAACTTTTGTTGGCTTTGTAGCAACCTAAGGGTCACCCGTCACCTCATCGGTTGATGATGTTCCAAATTATTTTTATTTTTCCCCTTAAACTAAAGAAAAGTGAGAGCTGGTTGACTGGCAAAACAGACAAAATTCGTTGACAATATCGAGTCGAGTTAGACGGTTTCAAATAGAGTAGTTGCAACCAAAGGGCGAGCAGTTAGAAAAGGCACCAAGACAGTGGCGGAGCAAGGGTTTCAGGTAAAATGGCAAACAAAGAAAAACCAAAATGGATTACAGTAGGATTAGATCCGCTTCAATATCGACCGCCTAAAGACACATTTATTGCAGAAAATGTGATATCTTCTTAAAAAAATTCTTTTTTCAAGGAGTCAGTTGTTGCGCTAAAATCCACGAAGGCGATTTGCACAGCTACACAATAATATTTCAATAATTATAAAAGAAAATAAACGAGAAAAAAATTTTAACGAAGTTAAATCCTCGTGAAAAATAAATGATTTCATAATTATCGTAGAGAGAGAAAACATATAAAACCCAAGAAAAGAAGAAAATATTTTTGGTATAATTTTCCAGGGTTCTCTACTTGGCTATTCATAGGCACATAGGCAGAGCACTTTATTTATTCTACAAGAATAAGGTTTCTTAACTTAACTACCAAATTTCCTAGACTTTAGGAATAAGAAAACACATAAGAGTTATCCAACCCTTATTGACCGACTTAGTTGAGCTTATCTCAACTCTTATTAGCCGACTATGTTTGAGTTTAAGAAAACTCAAACTCTTCCACCGACCAAACATATATCCAACAATTCTCCACCTCGGATCATGCATTCATGCATGAGACGATCAATAATAAAATCACCTCCATCTTCCAACGTCGATTGCACCACATGATGCCTACGTATCCTCTGCGAGGAATCAAATCAACCGTAGTTCACTTAACGGCCTTACTAGAAGGCCTCCACCAGGTTCCTAAGAACCTCCACCCAGAAGGGTCCCACCAAACCGAAAGAATGTGGATCAATTTCGAGCAATGACGAAACTTGACCCCAGATACTACTTTTGTTTAGGGCTGCACACCGGGTGGGTCGGATCGGGTTTGACCTCACCCGCACCCGACCTGCCATAAAGCGGGTGAAGAAAATATCACCCACACCCAACCCGCCGTATGATGGGTCGGGTCGGTTCTGACCCGCCATTTTGGCGGGTCAGGTGCGGGTGGGTGCGGGTCACCCACCCAGATTCTCAATTTCTCTCACTGTTGGGTTCTTCAGCAGAGTCTCATTTATTTTCCCGTCCAAATTCAGGTCATTCTGATTTGATCCTTCCCTGCAATTTCATTCATCCATACAATAATTCAAATCACAACACAAACCCATAACAATAGTAATTGATTCTTCATTTCAGCTTCTCCCTGACTTGTTCCTCTACTTTGTATTGATCTGAACTCAAGAACAAGACTCATAGTCACCATCAGTGTTCAACAAACAACATCTCCCTGAGTTCACTTTCTCTTCAATTCGACAACAACATCAACAATTCTCACTAGTACTCTCGACTAAAACCCATCTATGGAAACAGTCTTCTTATCCTTCTTTGCAGCCAGCGATCACCAATTTCATCTCCATTTAGAACAACAATCATAACCTATCTTAATCGAACAGAACCATCAAATCACCCCATCTCAGATTCGAACTAACTCTAAAATTCATCTCAGCAACTCAAGTCAGCTCTTTTCTTCCCCGTATCAGAGATTTCAACCATGGTGGTAAGTGGTAACCTACAAAAAAAAAAACAAGTCAGAAGTAGAACTAATGAGGGTGAACTCATCCATCCAAACAACAAAATTTCCTGGTAAGTTAACGATGAGCTAAAACATTAATGTATTATGAAAATCAGAAGATTTTTCTATTCACTGTTATCCTAAGGGTTTCAAAATCAATCACCCCCGGAGCTAAATTCAACAACACAATTGTAAAAGAATACCAGGAAAGCAGTAACTTTTTCAAATCAATTCACTAAATCAAGTAAAAATCCATGACTAATTGATAATCAATTGAGAAGATTGGTAAAAGAATACTAATCAAAGAATCACTAAGGTATAAATTATATTTTTAATGATAATAATAAAGCACCCCCCAGAAGCTCAAATTTGATGGAAATCAAAATCAATTAAGAACCCATCATTCAGAAGCAGTAAAAGAGAGTGAGATACTGACCAACTGAACTGCCATGGAGAAGGAAGAGTTTATCCATCAGATATAGTCATAGCAGCAGAGACACATGAAGCCATCTCTCAAAACAAACCCAGAAAGAAGAAGAAGAAGAAGAAGAAGAAGAAGAAGAAGAAGACGAGGAGGAGGATGGTAACTAGCAAATATTATTAGGGGGTTTATTAGGGTTTTAGGGATTTGGTAACTAAATAAGGAAGGAGTTTTCAGATCCTCTCTCTTATCAGATCTGAAATTCTCCCTGACAGTGCCAAACCCGACCAGCAGTAGAATCACGAAAGAAGAAGAAATGAGAGTGAAATTGACACTGTAGTTTAGAGATTTTGATAGTTTAGAGTCGGAATTTACCTGATGATGAAATAGACCATTCCACAGAACGGGAGAGCAGAATACGCAAAGCAAAACTGTGAAAAAAAAAGTGAAGGAAACGAAGAAGAATGAGGTACAGGGATGGGGACATGGGGTTCTTTTTTCTAGCGGGTCGGGCGGGTCGGGTTTGGCCTCACCCGCACCCGACCCGCCAGAAGGCGAGTGAAAAAAATATCACTCGCATCCGACCTGTTCGTCAGCGGGTCGGGTGCGGGTCGGGTCAAATTGGGCGGGTGCAAGTCGGGTATGTGCAGCCCTACTTTTGTTAACATATCAATTGGATTGTCTATGGTATCAATCTTCACAAGTAAAATGTCTCTTCTTCAAGAATTTCTCTGACAAAGTGAAATCGAACATCCATATGTTTGCACTAAGACTATCACAATGCACAGGCAGCTGTTCCTGCATAACACCCAAGTCATCTAGCAAACCTTGTAACCATATAACCTCCTTAAATACCTCTGTCACTGCCATATACTCTGCTTTAGTAGTTGAGAGAGCCACCATAGACTGCAAAATTGATCTCCAACTAATTGGAACTCCTGCCAAGGTAAATACATACCCTGTAGTTGAATACTTCTTGTCCAGATCACCAACATAGTCAGAATCTACATAACCAACACACAACTGATTGTTACTTTCTTCCTTCACAAACTCCAAGCCTACATCAACTGTACCATAATGGTACCTCAAAATCCCTTTCACATCTTTCCAACGTCCTTTACCAGGATTATACATATAACGAATGATCATACTTATTGCATGTGAAACATCAGGCCTCGTACATACCATCACATATATCAAGCTACAAACAACATCAACATATGGGACATGAGCCGTATACTCACGCTCTTCTTCAGTAGTCATAAACATATCAGAATTCAACTTAAAGTGAGGAGCAAGGGGAGTACTTACAGATTTAGTTCCTTCGCAGGCACCAAATTTTCCATAACACTTTCTTCAAATATGCCTTCTGAGACAAACAAACTTTACCCTTATCTCTATCACGCTGAATCTCCATACCAAGAATCTTCTTAGATTCTCCTAGATCTTTTATCTCAAATTCAGTTGAAAATTTGAGCTTCAAATTATTAATCTCTTCCTTGTTATTCTATGCTATCAACATATCATCGACATACAAGAGAAAATATATGAAAGACCCATCACGTAGCTTCTTGAAGTATACACAATGGTCATAGTGACTCCTTGTGTATGTCTGGACAATCATAAGATCAAATCGCTTGTACCACTATCTCGGAGACTGCTTCATCCCATACGACGATCTTTTCAGCTTACATACACAATCTTCTTTTCCAGCAACCTTGCACCCACTCGGATGAGTCATATAGATCTCTTCTTCTAGATCACCTGTGCAAGAACGCCGTCCTGAATCTAGTTGAACTAGGTCTAAATCATATTGTGCTACCAAGGCCAACAAAATTCGTATTGATGAGTGTTTCACAACTGGAGAAAACACCTCGTTGTAGTCAATCCCTTCTCTTTGGGCATAACCTTTAGAAACTAACCTTGCCTTGTAGCGAACTTGATTCTCTTGAGATCCTTCCTTCTTAGCATATACCCATTTACACCCAATAGCTTTCTTACTGTTCAGAAGCTTTGTAAGAACCCATGTGTCATTCCTGTGAAGAGACTCCATATCATCTTCCTATTCTTCACGCTCTACATTGTGTATAACTTCAAAATAGGTATTAGGAGTACCTTCTTCAGCAAATGGTAATGCATAATCTACAAAATTATCCATCCAACCAGGTTTCCTAGTTTGTCTTCTCGGTTTGCTGGTTTTTATGGTCTCACTGACCGTAACTTTTGTATCTTCTACCGCTTTGTGTTCCTCTTCGTTAACAATGTCACTATCACTTGGAACTTCAGTAGTTACCTCCCTTGTCGACAATATACCTTCGGAAGTAGACGTAACAGATACATACTTAGCTGGAAGTGGTGGAGTTGCATCAATATCCACCTGCTGCAAAGGCTCACCGGTACTGGTAGTGTTCTCCACCTGTCGAGAACCCCATGACTTCACCAAAGACGCTTCATCAAATTAACGTCTCTACTCATGACTATCTTCTTATCTACTGGATTCCAAATTTTGAACCCCTTCACTCCTTTATTCATACCATAAAGATTCCTTTAACAACACGATTATCAAGCTTGTTTTCGCTGATATGATACCAAGCAGGATAACCAAAGATATGAATCAAGTCATAGTCATAAGATGGATTACCATACCATTTTTCTATTGGAGTTTTACCTTCTAATGAAGCTGATGGCAACCTATTAATGAGGAAGTATGCATATATGTAATTGCCTCAGCCCAAACCGCTTTACCTAATCCAGTATTAGATAACATACACCGTACCTTCTCCAGCAAAGTAAGATTCATGCGCTCATCTACCACATTTTGTTAAGGTGTCTTCTTAACTATGAAGTGCCTTTGTATCCCCTCATCCTGACATACTTGCAAGAATGGATCACTTTTGCACTCACCACCATTGTCTAAACGTAGTACCTTGATCTTTCTGCCAGTTTGAGTCTCAATTGCCCTTTTCCACCTCACAAAGACTTCTAGGACATCACTTTTATGCCTCATGGTGTACACCCATAAACGCCTAGAATAGTCATCAATAAACGACATGAACCAATGTTTTCCTCCCAATGGTGCATTTTTGGAGGGACCCAAAACATCTGAGTGAACATAGTCAAGAACTCCACTAGTGTTGTTGATTGTTGTGCCAAAGCTTGTTCTTTTTTTCTTGCCCTTCACACAATGTTCACAAAATGCTAATTTGCGGGCAATAACACCTTTCAAAAAATCTTGTCGAATTAAAGAATGTAACGATTTATCACCTGGATGTGCAAGCCGCATATGCCATAACTTCGTGGTCTCCATAGCTACAGTCTCGATGTGTTCAGAAATAGACACATCTCCAGTTATCGTACTCCCAATTAGGTAGTACAAGTTATGATTTCGTGTACCCTTCATGGTTAACATAGCTCCAGAGATTATCTTTAGAACGACATTTTATGCTACTAGATTGTAGCCCTTAGCTTCCAAAGTTCTGAGTGAAACCAGGTTCTTTTTCACAGCAGGTACACACCTTACTTCCTTTATCTCTCTAACCATACCGTCATGCATCTTGATTCGAACACTACCAATCCCAACTGCCGTATATGTCTGATTATTCCCTATACATACTTCTCCATTAAACTTCTCGAAGCTTGAGAACCAGTCCCGATGAGGACATATATGATAAGTAGCACCGTAATCCCATGTACCGTCAGTTACGATACAAGCTGATGGTGTCAGAGTCAGTGAGAAATCTGAAGCTTCATCTAAATCATCACTTGCCTTCGCAATGTTCACCTCGGTCTTGTTGTTATCTTTTTGCTTACACTTGGTACAATCTTTAGACCAATGGCCAAAGTCATGACACCATGCACATTCATCTTTTTGCAGACGCGTTCTAGACTTTGAACGCCCTCTACCTTTGCCACGATCACCAAACTTCTTTTTCTTGTCTGTCGAACGACCTTTTGCAGAAAGTGCTTCTCCATCAGCTTCGTTTGCAAGGTTTTCACGATCCATCTTCCTGAACTCTTCACTACGCAATGTTGCAGTTACCTCTTCGTATGTCAGCTTCGCCTTGTCGTGCATTAATGCTTTAACCATGGGCTCATACCTATCATGAAGAGAATTCACCAGACACAATGCCTGCTCCTCGTCTTTAACAACCTCATCATAATTAACCAACTCAGCAAGAAGTTTATTAAATGAATCTAGGTGCTCCGTCATAGTTGCACCCTTCTTCATGTTATAGCAATACAAATTTCTCTTAAGATGTATCCTATTTACCACGTTCTTCACTAAGTATTCCTTTTCTAACTTTTCCCAAAGCTCCTTAGCTGAAGTCTCGTGCTGATAATTAACTGTTACCGTCGTTGCTAAGCACCCACGAATAGAACCAAGACATAATTTATTCAGCTTGTTCTACTGTTTGTCATCATCTTTTTTGACCGACCTTCTAGAGCTTCATCTAGGTCAAGATGAACAAACGCATCCATTACATATGTTCTCCATAAACCAAAATTATCCGGTGAACTTTTCAACCTTGTGTTGTGATCTATGGGAGTGAAGTATTTCTTCTTTCGTTTCTTTATCTTTAGATGTCGATTCTGTTGTTTCCAACGAACCCTCTGGTCGATCTTTATCAACCGTTGTTCACAAATAATAAATAAAGATAAAAAAACTTAAACTTTGAGATCAGAATTTACTCAAACGATTTCAGAAAAAATACCTCTGATGCAATATTACGAATACCCAAAATTTCAAGAACGTAATCTGAGCTCTTGATACCAATTGTTACGCTAAAACCTGCGGAAGCGATTTGCACAGCTACACAATAGTATTCCAATAACGAGAACAAAAATTTAACGAGGTTGAATCCTTGGGAAAAATAAGAGATTTTATATATTATCGTAGAGAGAAAACATATAAAATCCAAGAAGAAAAGAAAAAAAATTTGATATAATTTTTTAGGGTTCTCTACTTGGCTATTTATAGGTACATAGGTAGGACACTTTACTTATTCTACAAAAATAGGATTTCTTAGCTTAGCTACCAAGTTTCCTAGTCTTTAGGAATAAGAAAACACATAAGAGTTATCCAACTCTTATTGACCGATTTAGTTGAGCTTATCTCAACTCTTATTAGCCGACTATGTTTGAGTGTAAAAAAACTCAAACTCTTCCACCGACCAAACCTATATCCAACATCAGCTAGATGCAACCAGTTTGGGTTAGTACAGTTGGATACGAATGTGACTCTTATATCAGAGATCAGAGGCATTCGCAATCCCTGAATTCGAATTTGATGATTTGTTGCATTCTCCCTCTAGCAACCTCTTTGTGATGCTGGCTGATTTTACCCGGCGGGAAACATATTTGTAATGGAGGAGATTTCTTATTGGCTCTATGTAATTTACTCCATTGGTCGAGCTTACTTTTCATTGACATTTTTTGTTTTATTTTTTGTTACAACTCACATAACAGTATTTAATACTAGTATGCAACAATTAATCTCACATATTTAAAGCAATTAAACATAATTAACAGGTATACATATATGTGCAAATGGTTGTTTTTTCATAGGATATCCAGAATCTTATACTGCACATGTTAAGCATATATCTGGAAAAATCTTATTGTAGCAACGATATTAAAACACAAATTATGAAGTGCTATTTCTTGTTGTAGTGAAAAGCAAGAACTGTGTAAACAGTCTGAACCACTGACAGTAGCAATAGTATAGTTGCAGCCCCTACTATTGATGCCCAGTTATCACGCACCCATATCCAATTTCTAGTCGACTTTTTCTCCCGTTGATAATACTCCTTCACCTCTTTAACTGTACGAATTGAAATTTGATCTACTTCTGCTCGCACTGTGTCTTTTGTGAGTTCTTTCATTACTCCCACCACAGCCTCATCACTACCCAAAGAACTAACTATAATCCCTTGGGAGCGAAGTGAGTAAACATCACTGGCAGATTGGATAAGAGAGTCCATGAGGTGGATGTAAGAGTTCAGATCTTTATTCGTACCCACACGAAGCTCATAGACTTTCGAGTTAAGGAATCTAGGTATTGTGTCTTGGTTGATGATGATCGAAGGAAGACTCAATGTTGCAGTTTGCTTGTCAAACTTTATTTTGTTGTAGCTTACAACAGGTCTGAATTGGACTCCGTACTTAAGGAGCTTTGAAGCTGAAATTCGAATGGTTCTTTCCTCATCTCCCCGTTGATGATGGCTTCCTCCTCCCAATATTCCCTTCATATATGTGTCTAACAAGTGATGGCCTTGGAATCTCGGGGGAGCAAACATAATTGTGGAGAGAATTCTGTGTGTGTTCTGTATCCACGAAAGCCAAATTATAGATAATGCATACTACATACTTGTTGAGTAAATTGCAAATGAAACAGCAGTTTAGTTGTTTTCTTACCTCTTCAGATTGGCCTTCAGAAACAGAAAGCAACGTAGAGAGTACTAGGTAAGGTAGTTGGTTCTCCAATAACAACAAGTCTTGCATCACATAGTTATAGTTCAAGTTATGCCCACGATGACCAAAAATAGGGTCGATATTAGCGTAATCGCGGTTATTCTGATTACCCTTCAAGACAGACAAGAATTCAATGAGAAAAATTCCATCGACCATCATGAGTTTAACGAAACCATCATCATCATTTCTCCATCTCTCCATCTGCTCGACGTCCTGTTCGTAACTTTTTCTCAATTGATCCACAACTAGCATCAGTGTGGCTACATAAGCTTGTTTAGTCGCGCGTCCCCGTGATCTCTTGAGGAAGTGAAGTAAGGCTCTTTTCTTGTGTAATTGCATTTTCATCAAGTGAGATTGACCATAGTGGTACGGACCAATGGATACCATTTTTGGCGCATAAGCACTTGGGTTTCTCTCTTTGATATAAGTTGGTATGATGAATATCTGTAGGTTCTGTTGTTGATGTTTTTCCAGCAATATGTTCATGTTCGTCTGTAGATAAGGCTTCTCTAACTCCATATACATATCATCTTGATCCAAGTTGAGGTTATTGATCATTTCGGATGGTGTTTCTCCCATATCTGTCTCAAGACCGCAACAAAAAAATTTCTTTATTTTGTTTGCCTACCTCTTGAATCTAAATCTTTAGTAAGTTTGTTCCTTTTTCAGATAAAAAACAATCTGAATCTTTCAAATGAGTGTAGAGGAAGGAAACCAAATTGGATCATCTATCTATTTATTTGAAATTTTAAATTAGTAACTTGCGAGGAAAGTGAATTAGTATGTAACTAAATTTCCTAATATGTTCAATAAAAAATCCTAATTAGCTTATACTTGTTTTATGATGGATTACGTTGATTTGATGCTGAATGTTGATCATAAATCAAATAATCTATGAAGGTAGAGAGAATTGAATTACTCAAAATAAATCAAAATATTGAATCATTGTAAGAGAAATTCAATGACAAAGTCATATTTGTACTCCATTGAACACCTACTTGGCTAACAACAATTAACATTAAAAAATCACTTCAATATATATTATTAAATTAAGAAAACACCCTTTCGAATTGGAAAAATAAAAAATGCTATCAAATAATCTTGAATCAGACCAACTATCGGGGGAGAGGGGAAAATTATCACACATACAACTAGTTTCCTGTTTCCTAAAATTAGTGTAATCACCTTATCATTTAGGAGGTCCTGTGATTATGAGTGCATGACTAATGACTTTAGGGAGTGCATGACTAATGACTTTAATAATCAATTAAATAATATAACCCGGAATATTATGCATAAAAGAAAATCGGAATATTCCTCCTCATGTCTCTAGTTGAAAGTTTATCCAAACGTATGCTAATGAAGGACATAGAGAATGCACCGGCCACTGGAACCAGGGGTGAAGCCAGGTTTTAAAGGAATAGGGTGTAAAAATTCTTGGCAGATTAAATAGGGGTGTAGAGTGGGTTAATGAACCCATTTTATTTTATGACAAAAAAAATAAAAAAAATAAAATAGTACCAATTGGGCTTGGGGTCCTGTTAAGGTAGGTGTGCAACTGTACATTCATACTCTAAACTGGTTCCGCCCCTAACCGGAACAGCATAACTTGAGCATTTAAAGATGGAAGCATGAGGTAGATTGGTAGACATGGTTATACTCACACTATTTTAATTATAATTTTACTTGTGTTTTTTTTTGTAAAATCCAAACATTAATAAATTTGAAGCTAATTTTTAGTAATACAATATTTTTACACGTTTTACGTTCATATCAAAAATAAACGCACTCCAAAACGGTACAGCTTTATTAAAGAACTCAGAATTCAAATCAGTTAAAACGATTAGATTGGACTTAGCCAATTGCAAGTTTTGTTCTTCAAAAATGAAGAACACCTTACAATTTAAGTCGGACTTATATGGTTTTTTAATTTTTACAATCGACTTAGTTGGACTTAGCCGATTAAGGATTCTAATTTATTTTTTAAAATTACAATCAACTATGTCCAGCCTAACCGTTTGTACAAAATTTAAAATGATTTTAAAAATCGATGACCTAGCCGATTTTGAGTTTAAAAAATCTGATACTTTTCCATTTTATATAATTGTTTATAAGTTCTAGCTAGCCGATATTAAAATTAATAAATGAATATCAATAAATTTTTACTTTATTTGTTCTATCGCGTAGCTCCGAAAATAGAATATATCATTTCAAATAATCCATTATTTACCATGAGCTAAAATTTATTCATATATAATGTTTGAGCTAGGCTAGCAAAACAGATCGGATTCGTCAATCTAACCTATCCACTATTTACGGTGGATACCCAATCGTATATAATTGGATGGGATGTGAATATATTTTAGAAATTCAATAGATGTTGGTGAAAGTAATTGGGGTTTTAACAATGACGATATTACAATGGTCTCGTTCGTCGTAATGGCTTTAAATCATGGCCTTGCCGACCACTCTATATATCACCACCCATATTCTGAGTTTCATCCCCAATACTCTTTCTTAGTGTTTGATTTCAGCTTCTTTCTAAGTATTTTCTATTTGATTTAGGGTATTGGTTTATACTTGTTTGAAATTTCTGAAAGGGCTTATGATTAAAGAAATTATAGACAAGCATATGTCTGAATCTATTCTATGTTGATAAATCTAATCTTCTCTATGAAGCCTCTTTTCAATTTTTTTGTTTTCTTAGATTTTGTTACTGTTCCTATGAATTTTATGAATGAATTTGATGTTTCAGAAGGAGTGAAGTGATGATTGTTGCATAGTTCAGATGAGATTCGTCTCTGATTAATTTAAACAGAAATTAGTCTTTCGCTCCTATCTGATCATTCCTTCCTTATCTTCTATCAGTTCATTCCTATATGTTTTTTCATTCTGTATAGTTTTCTGAAATTAAACTGTTTTGACGATTATGTATTTTATGAATCTGAGGTTAAGGGTGGTGTAAGCGTACATCTTGAATCTGGTGTGTGCTTTACCCTTAAAAAGACAGTGACTCATGATTCGTTAATTCATCGTATGTAACCAACCAAACCTGGGTCATAACTTGAGAAGTTTGTTCTTGATTAAGTATTTCGCATTAACAACGGTATGAAATCTGTTGAATTTCTTATTGAGCTGTTGGTTATGTCGACTTGTCTTAATCCCCAGATAAGGTGCAAAACGGATACCATCATCTTCAATCCCTTGAAATGATGTAAAAACGAATATTTACATCCATGATTTTCTGACACTATAAAAGGAAATCTAACAAAGGAAAACACAACAAAAAAATAGTTACAGAAAGCATAACAATTTAGTGGATCTTTTACCATGGTATATGCCTTCTAAAGTCTTATCCATTTCAAAATCAATTGTAGGTATTAGAGCATCTACGGTGTAGGTATTAGAGCACAGTGTAGGTATTAGAGCATCTACAGTGGTTAGAGCACAGTATAAGTATTAGAGCATCTACAGTGTAGGTATTAGAGTAGTGCGACTAAACTTAAAAGACTAAAGACTAAAACAATTTAGGTTTATTTCACCTAAGAGCATCTGTAATCGTCGAGTATAATGACGATCAAAGATTAAAGTTAATTTATAGTCGTGGAAAATCATCCACAGTCGTCGATTAGTTTTAGTATTTAGTCGAGAAAAATTACTGTTCGAGATTAAATCTCGTTGCTGATCGACGACTATAAATTATAGTCGCGTGTAATTTTAAGGTCTCGCTTGTTACCGAGCGATTCTTCACAATCTCGCTTAAAAATACGGGCGAAGAGTTGGCATTTCGCCAGCTCAAGCGAGATACTAAACTTCCGCTCCGCAAGACGATACCCTGGAAGCTCGCCTACGAGGTGCTGAGGTTTCGCTTAAAAATTGAAAACACGGGCGAGATACTAAAGTGGCGCTTACAATTGGACGAGACAGTAGGGCCTCGCCTGGAGTTGGGCGAGCCTCTATAGATTCGTTGGTGGTTGGGCGAGATGATAGCCCATCGTTCAGGTAATCGTTAATACTTCCGTTGAAATGTTACCGTTGGAGTTTAACGGCTATATTTTTACGTTATATATATGGGATAGGAGACCAATGGCATTTTACTGATTCATCATATTTTGTGTGAAAATTCTAAAGTTGGTTCTTATTTGAAATCGATTAGTAAAATGCCACCATCAAAAGCACGAGGTCCAAATTTTTCGTCTTTTGAAGATGTTACGATGTGTAGAATTCATTTGTCAATTTCTCAAGATTCTAGCATTGGTACCGATCAATGTGAAGATCAATTATGGTCACGTATTCATTCTGGATGAAAGAAGATATATCTACTATGCCAGCACGTAGTTGGACCTCCCTTCAGAAACGATTTCAAATTATAAGTAAAGATGTTGCGCTATTGTCTGCAAAGGATGCTGAAGTAGAAAGGGAACATCATATTGGTTGGGGCCCTGAAAATAAGGTAACAACTCGTTTAATTATGCTTATTACATTAATCCATATGATTGTATATCCTTTAACATATTGAATTGAAACACCAGTTCGCAGAAGTCCGTAGGCTTTTCCGGGAAGCCAATGGTCGAAGTTTTAAGCATGAAGATTGCTACACAGTTATGTTAGAAAACATTAATTATTTAAGAAGGTCGACATTTGTTTTCGATTCATTACAAGCAGAGTCTGATTAGACAATGAATCTCAGGACGTACAGGACACACCAGACTTAAGCCTAGATGGTCCAAGCGCATTTGACGACCTAGGAGATATCTAAAACATAGTAATCCGTCAATGGGAAAAAAGAGGCGAAACGACAAAAGACAAAAGGGAAAGCAAAATTTACTGAACAACAGGAATTGATGGAAAATATTTATAGAGAGCAACAAAGCTTCAACGCCAAATGTACGGAACAAAGAGATATGAAGATGGCACAAAAGATGCTGAGTTTGCAGCAAAATTAGCTAATGATAAAGCAAAGTTTGAAGTTAAATTAACTGATTCAAATGCAAAGTTTATGGCAATACAAGCTAGGCAAGAAGCAGAAGAGGAATTCCGTATAATGACGATGAATCTGTCACAAATGGATGCTGTATCAAGACAGTACATCGAACTGAGGAAAGGTGAAATTTTGAGGAAAAGATTAACCTAATCATAGAGGCCATTATTATTTACTATTGTCATATTTTTTATTTAATTTTATGCATTTATTTAGAAATTTCAGTTTAGTTTAATACCAATAGATTTTTATGTTTTTAACGGGTTCTAATTTTGCGGATTTATTTTTTAAAATTACTTCAGAAACTAGATGCACTCGAAAGATAACTTTAAATATAAACGTAACTAATAAGTGTAGTCCTTACAACACATTCAGCCAAAAAGCCCATAAAAATATTCATTCATCCCCAACAGATGACCATATGTGTTCGATCAAGTCATTTCTCAAACGAACCCCAGTTTGTTTATCGAATATTGCACGTCTGCGTTGGTCCTTCACCATTCTTGAAAGTTGAGCAGTGATTTCCCTTGAAATGACACATGGAGCACCATGACTTTGTTGTTCATATCATGCGGCCATTCACCGGGAATACGTTCATCCTCCACTATCATATTATGTAGAATAATGACAATTTTCATTATATAAGCTAACACGTCAGGATTCCACATTCTAGCGGGTTGTTTGATAATTGCAAATTGACTTTGTAATACCCCGAACCCCCATTCAACATCCTTTCGACAACCTTCCTGCATAGCTGAAAATTTCTGTTTCTTTTGAGAATCAGAATGTTTTATGGTAGTCACAATAGTTGCTGTCTCTGGGTATATTCCATCCCCAAGATAGTACCCCATATTATATTGATTTCCATTGACCTCAAAGTTAACTGCCGGTGCTTTACCGTTGATAAGCTTTTTGAAAATATACGAC
This sequence comes from Papaver californicum, assembly GCA_023531435.1. Taxonomy (NCBI): domain Eukaryota; kingdom Viridiplantae; phylum Streptophyta; class Magnoliopsida; order Ranunculales; family Papaveraceae; genus Papaver; species Papaver californicum. The sequence goes on along the minus strand of JAJJMC010015296.1, from coordinate 5,599,363 downwards.
TGGTTCATCACATTGATATCATTGTTTGAACCCGGCATACCAAAAAATGCATGCCAAAACCAAAGATCATGCGACACCACTGCCTCCAAAATAATACTTTCGCTACCCTTGTAAGCGGTATAAGCCCCCGATTCAGCGGAAGGGCATTTGTCCCATTTCCAATGCATGCAATCCACACTACCAAGCATTCTTGGAAATCCCCTTTTTTGGTTTTCATCGAGGAGGAGTTCAACATCACGCTGACTTGGTGTCCGTAAATATTCTTTTTCGTATAGTTGGACTATCACCCTGCAAAATCTGCGGGTTGCTTCCAAAACTGTAGTTTCCCCAATACGTAAATACTCATCGATTGCATCTGCCGCACAACCGTAAGCTAACATTCTAATTGCTGCAGTAATTTTTGTGTGGGGGTTAAGCCTAGAACACCACAGGCATCATTTTTTTGCACAAAATAACTATTTACCGCAACAGCATCACCCAATATATGGTTAAATAACTCTCGACGCATTCTGAATCTTCTACGAAATACATTCGGCGGAAACGTCGAGTTTTTGCAGAAATAATCTCTCCATAGACCTTTGGCACCTACATCACGTTGTCTTGCTATTCTTATACGTGTATGTGGAGCGTTCATATTTGACAACATTAAACTAGCAGTAACTGCTAGGTTATTAGTGTTCGCTTCAAGTGAACTTTCATCTGATGAGTAGTAACTATTGTTATCATCATCGTTTAATGAACCAGAAGAAGAAGAAGTATAAGATATATACTGAGGAAAACTAGAAGAGTAACCATAGTTGTCTATATGATTTAGATAGTTTGCCATTTATTTGCTGTGTTGCAATTTTTTGAGCAAGAGCTAATGATAAACTCGGTTTGTATTGATGGAGAAGCTAGTGTGGTTATTTATAATAGAAGAGTAAAACTGAATTTTGAATATTGATATTGACAAGGCTATGAGATGAATTGACCTGACCGACCACATTTCAATGCAAAGATTATTTTTCAGATTGGTCAGAGATATTTTATGTAACTTGACAAGGCAATGAGATGAATTGACAATACACCAACCACATTTCAATGCAAAGATTATTTTTCAGATTTTTCAGAGATATTTTATGTAAGTCGACAACCAAATGTGATGAATTGGCCTGACACCGACCATATTTTACTGCAAAGATTATTTTTCAGATTTGTCAGAGATATTTTATGTAACTTGACAAGGCAATGAGATGATTTGTCAGTGATATTTTATATAACTTTACAAGGCAATGAAATGAAATAGATTATTTTTCTCTATTTAATCACATTTCTTTTTTTGTTCACTTCAAAACTTACCTCCACCCATGTCAACATTTCATTCAGCTGAAGACTTGGCTATAACAAAATCCTGGTATTATGAAACCTTACGTCAAGATGTTATAGTCGGAATTGTTGATCCAGAAGCCTTATGGGGGAGGATCCACACACATTTTGGTGAGGAATATGGAAATTCAACCCAAAGATCTGTTGTACAAATTTATGATAGATACCAAGTTATTCGAAAGGGAATAGCTGATTATGTATCTAACCACACCCATTTAGGATTATCGATCCAACAATTTGTAAGTATGCATACCATTAGAAAAGTTGTCTCCTCTATCATTAACAACAATGTCAAATAACAAATTATTTAATTGTTTCGTCCGCTTGTGTAGGAGGAAATCGCTAAAATGCACTACTTTCAGGAAATGGGGGAAGAATTCATATTTGTAGCAAGCTACGAGTTCATGAAGTCCAAAATGTAATCGGAATTAACTCCTAAATTTATCAATTGAAGTTAAAGTTTAATCTATCTTTTTTTAGAGTTTGAATTTTTATTTATGCTAGTGACCTAATAATAGCGCCTGAATCGTCGTCAACGGAAAAACACCTTATGCTAGTACAATACTTTTATTAAATCAAAAAAGACATACATGAAAGGGAAAGAAAAATAAACTACCGATACAGAAAAATCAAGTAAGAAATAAACCTATAAGTGAAACCGTAAGGCTTGGCTTGTCGGACGACGTTGACGACGTTCTGGCCTACTAGGTAGAAAGATCAACACAAAAGGATTGAATTCATCCATTACCCTTAAGATCTCAAAATGAGGTTTGTACCGGAAATCACTTCGTTTCCATCTTGTCCATTCCTCTAGTGATCGGGCAACAACTTCATCATCAGTTTCATTCCTAAGACGAAATTCATTGACCCGAGCAGTTAAAGAAGAAAATTCTAATACTTCCTTAGTAATTTCCACATATCGACAAAAAAGGCCTGCTCTGTTCCGGTTGTTGGGATTACCGGTTTCATCGGAAAAGTTTGCATGTGCATGTTCCAACCATTGCATGGTCATACAACCATTGATATCACGTTCCTGACCCCTTGCTGGATAATGTAATACTATGTTTCGACATATGGATAAATCTTCATCTAAAGTAAAATTGCTTGCATTAAGGGTAAAATTTTCGTACCCAGACATTGAAAACTAAAATGTAGGAATAATGAAATGAGGAAGGTCTCTATTGAATTTTATTTATAGTGGTCTCAAATACAAAATATAGCCGTCATGCAAGAAAAAAAACCCGGTAATATAACGGTAATATAACGGACATAAAACGATCATTTAACTATAGTAGTGTGCTGTAAAATTATCATATTACATTAACGGCCTAGTAAAAAAAAATAACATTTCATTTAACCGTAAATCAACAATAAAAATAACCAAATAAGTTCTTTTTAAATACAATCCAAATTTTAAAAATGTTTTTTTTTTAACCGGAGTTCGATCTTGGTGGAACGGGAAAGATGGTCTGACGTTCTGCGTTGGGCGAACTGTTGATGAAGAACCAGGAGGTGGTTTTATGGCATATGAGGAAAAATCTAAGGGTTGTTCTTGACGGGATTGGCTTAGCTGTCTGGTCAACAACGAAACCTGATCTTGTAGGAGGAGGTTTTCAGCGGCTGTCTGAGTTCGAAAAGTGTTGAACTCAACTTCCTTAGCTATGATGTAATCCATCCTATCCTTAGTTTCAGAATAAGGTAAAATCCCGCAACTCTTGTGTAAAATCAGCAAAGTCTTGCACTAAATCATAAGACGCCACCTGGGATGGAAAAAAAAAAAAGAATAAGCATTAGAAACACAACATTTCATAAACCGTAATCAATTTTTTCACGACTTTGTTGAATACTTACATATGGTAGTTGTTGGGGAGGAGGAATGGGTACATGATCAAGGCGCCGTGGGATGTTGTGTTTGATACGGTCACCCGCATATCCATACGTTTCAACCTCCCAATCAACTGCCGTCACATATTTCTAGAGGTTGGTAACATGTCGCCAATATTCATAATAAACCTCGTATTCCACGACACGTACGTATTCAGTACAATTGCCGTGAGCTCTGGTTGTCATGTATTTAATCTAATCGTCACCGAAGTTGGAAATGCAACTAGGGGGGTTTGCAGGAATACCCCAAGTTGGGTTGTTCTGCCTCCAACAACGGTCTCCGAGATAAATATTGTGTTTTATCCAATAAAATGACAATAAATAAATACCAACCATGTCACAACAGTACGAGTTGGAAAATGTAAGATTATAAGAGAAAAGTACTAGAGAACTTACAGTGCCGATCCAGGAGAATGTAACCTGTTGGCCAGAAAGTTCTATTGCCTTGCAACTAATTTCTTCCGGTATAACTGCTGTAAGCCATGGTTGCCAAGTCACGGACTCGGCAGATAACTGATTCAGTTCAGTCCTTGACTTCACGATATCAACACCCTTCTTCTGGGGGGCGAACCACCTACGACATCTTGGCCATTCATGTTCACTTTCAGCCGTAGTCTTGTTTGGACGAAATATCCCAAGGTATTCGTATCCCCAAAAGTACAACATAAATGCATTCAAAATGATTTAACTACATAGCAACTAAATTGTAAGAAAATTTAATTCATTTAACGTTAAATAAATTACCTCCAATATTTGGAATGGGCCGAATATTGATTTCTGTCCCCTAGAAGCCATGGCGAGACCCGAATACAATTTTGAGAATGCAGGACCACCCCAGTCGTACTGATCAACCTCATTTAGATTTTCAAAAGCAGCCAACCATCCTGCATCAATGTATGTTTTTGCATTTGGGAAAAAGAAATTCCCCAGAACATACATATAGAACGCCCTCGCAACTCTATCAACAAGGACACTATCATCGTTCGCCGCGTTCAATGTAGCGATATCAAAATAGGTGGTCAAAAACTTGAGAGTTATTGCATCTGAAACCCACTGTTGTGGAAAACTTTCTCTTTTGCATACCACATTATCTTTCAGTTCATGAAAGATATTCGCACAGACATATTCAAATTTAAACTTTTGTGGCTCATAAGGAACTGATCTCCCGACACCGATACTAAGCCCGGTCAACATAACCCAATCGAGGGGAGTGAACCCAAGCTCCCCAAAAGAAAAATGAAATGTGTTGGTAGTATCCCCAAACCGCTCGATAATAAAATCAGTTAGAGCGTGGGATGAATCTACTACAGGTAGGGATAATAATCTGCCACAACCTCCCCTTTCTTTTATATATTGGACTCTATTAGACTCCTAAGTAATTCTCTTGTAGACCTGTAGAACTGATTTAAGAGAACCACGATGGTCAAACCTGAAGTTGGCGTCAGAGGAATATGTAATATTTGTAGAAACACGTTCCTCCATATCTTCGATAACGGTGTAATGTTCCAACCACGGAACATCTACCGACTCGGGGACCATGGACTGTGCTTCAGAATCCTCTGTGATTTTAGCTTTTTTGCTGGTTTTCTTTCTGCCAACCCATCTCGAAACAACATTGCTAGACATCTGCCGAAACAAATAATAGAACATTGTCAATAAACTGAGTAAATCACCAAAATGCATAAACACTTAAAATTAATTTAACACCACCTAAACATGTAGGGAAAGCAAAATTTCCATACACATTTGTACAAAGAATTATACATCAAATATTCAAAAAATACATACATCATTATCAAAATACAACAATCACACCAATTATAACCAATCTAATTCAAATTACACAATTGCAAATAATTCCATACACATTTGTTTTAATTTAAAATTAAATCAAAATTAATTCCTTTCATTTCTACACAACATACTACATTCAACCAAAAATTAAACATAAACCCACTAAAATTAAGCTACAAGAATTTCGTATTGTATGTTCAATTTAACAAATAACAACAAATTTTAAAACCTAATTCATAACATGTACATAAACCCTAAATAAATTCCCAATTTTATAATTATAACACAAATTCATATTTCAATAATGGGTTTATAATATAGTAATTAAACAACATCTACAACCAATTTAACAAAAAAATCATCTAAATTATATATGAAATTAAAATAATTGAATTTAATTTTTTTTAGGGTAGAAGATATACCTTGATTTCGCTTGGAATATGTTTGAGCGAAATATGAAAATGGAAACGAGGTATTGGGTTATCGTCAAATGATAGAGTTGTTGGGAAAATGGGGTTGTTGGTGGGTTTCGGCTGGGAGTGGTAGGAGGCTAGAGGAAGGCAACAGGAGGCGAGAAGAAGATGAAGAATAGAAATGGAAAATTTAGGGTTATAAAACAGTGAAATACACAGGCGACGGGTTGGATTCTCGCCTCCTCCAACAGGACGAAACTACACCCTCTCGCTCGTCTATTTCCCACACAAGTGCCTCGCACGTCCAAGTGGCGGCACTCTACTCTGTAGCCCGGAGCATTTTGTCACACGGTTTTTTCGCACAATTCCTAGACGAGATTAAGGAACATCGCTTGCACAAGCGAAATAGTCAGATACCGCTTGGAGAGTGGACGAGATTCTGGGATCGAGCCTGTAGGTTTGTTTTGAAGACGGGAGATCACAATCTCGCTTGTACCAGGCGCAGTGTTAATGTCTCGTCCGTTTTTCCAAGCGATAGGATAGTAACTCGCTTACCCCCAAACGACAGTTTACTGCCTCACTTGATCATCCCCCGCTGTTTTTACCCCGGATCAAAGATCAAATTTTTTGATCTTTGATCGATGGGTATAATCGACCCATTGTGGATTCCCTAAAACATAATGGATATTGAGTAAATTTTGATCAGACGTAAAACTAAGTTAATACCTGGCCTTGGTGTATTTACAAGGATCTGTTTGTTGGAATTGCATTATACAGTATGTAAGTGAAAATGCTTGGTTGGGACGGATGTTAGATGAATATTCGGTGGGAGACGTTCCCCAGAAGAACGTATGATGATAGACGCACGCTTAACATCACGTCCCAGTGATAGACGTGTGTAGACGAACGTCTGATGGGGCGTTAAACTTACCATACGCCTTGTTAACTTTCTACTCATGTAAGCGGTTTGTGTGCATATTAGCGCGTGTGTAGAGTAACGTCTACTTCACCAGGCGTCATTTTGATCTTACGCTTGTCTTCATCAGGCACCTTAATCTAATGTTTAATTAGGTTTATTGATATTAGAAATCTAATTAGTTAATATTATATGACGCATGTCGATGCTAGATTGGTGAAGATAATTGAATTATGTCGACATACGGAAGAACTTAATGCTTGAAGACTATTACCAATTCAGTGTACACAAGAAATGAGTTTTTAGCCTGATTTCACGTGAAGAAATTTTGGTTAAGAAATATCTTATGACTAATTGGATTGACACTTGGCTAAATACGGTAGGTTGTGGACTGTTGCTTATAAAAAGTGAACTCAATTAAGTTTGTACAGGACCAGCCAAAACGAACGGATTTCTTAACTTTTACGAGCAAGAAAAATCGGATTTTCATGTGTAAATTAGTTGAGTTTCCTTTCTATCTGTGTAACCAGGCGTATACACCATCGCCCATACAGACGCAAGGTTGGAATAACGTTTAAGACAGATGCAAGATTGGAATAACGTCCAAGACAACCGTTTATTTGGTTACCGCCTACGCACCAAGCGTGTTCTTAGCCTATGCCCAGCGGGATGTGCTCCTGTGTTCATGCCCAATACAGGAGGACGTGTGGTTCACGTCGCGCGGCTAGGTTAACTTTTGACACAAGACGCATATCTAACGTCACGCCTGGCACGAGGTGCACGGCTAGGTTCACGCTCCACCATAATATGGTTTGGTCCAGTTCTTGGATCGCACCACTGTGATTCGTTTTGGACGGACTAAAGATCAAATTTGGGTTCGGTTCAGGTTTTGATCGTCCCACTGTGGATGCTCTTAGGGAGGGTACCAATCATAATGTGTCTGTAGCAGTATTGATATGGGGACAATCATCTTTCAGGATTGTGCCACTGATCCTTGGTGGCCAGTACCTAAATACCTCTTCCTAATGTGTTCCTTGTAGTTAGAGGACCCCTGTAAAAAAACCAAACAAAGACCCAGGATACCATTTCAAAAGAAGCCTCATATATGGGCTTATGGTTCAGAGGGCCTTTTCCAGGATTGAAGGTATCCGAATAGTTGGTTAGGGGGTGTCCTAAACAATAACAAAATGTCTAAATTATCCTTCCTCTAAAACTAAAACCTAATAACTAAATCAAAACCCTATTCTAATCAAAATCTATTCATCTTCTTTTCTTCAACATCATCAACAACAACCCAACCAACAAATTATACATCATCAACAACCCAATCAAGAAATCCAAGAAAAAATCGGTGGACAATTTCAAACTCCCAACAAAAACGCATGATTTATGTTAAATTTGTAAATAAAAATTAGATTTTCTGTGTAATTTTTAGTATAATTATTTTTATTTATTTTTTTTTTTTGGGGGGGGTTAGGGTTTTTTTCTTCTACTTGACGAAGAAAAATAAAAATTGTACCTTTTAAGTTTGGAATGCCGAGATGGGGTGTACTACAGAGTAGGGATGCACATACCCGACCCGCCGATAAACGGGTCGGATGCGGGTGACAATTTCCTTTACCCGCCTTCTGACGGGTCGGGTGCGAGTGACACCTTCTCTCACCCGACCCATCCGCCCAACCCGTCAGAAAATCCCTTCCTTATACAATTAAGTTAATTGTGAAAAAGTCCAAAAACAAAACAAACCGTGTCTTATTCACACAGATACAGAACAAAGGATTTGTTTTTCAATAAAGCTACAAAAGTTTTTGTTCAAGCAACTTCGACTGTTCTTCTTCTGGTCTATAGAGGTGCTTTTAATTAAGTATTTTTACAAGTTCTTAATTGGTCTAAGTAATCAAATTAATTGGTGGCAAGTATCTCTAGTCTACAGAAGGTATGGTCTGTTCTAGAAACAAGATATAAGAGCTTTTCTTCACGGATCAACTGTTGGTGTCGGTGGTGTTCAAATCGATTTGCATTAGTTCACGAAGGGTACAAGAAGGAAGTAGCTGCACAAAGAGAGTTTACTACTATTTGGATTAAGCGACTAAGGTACACAAATCCCCTAAACTCTCTATTGATATTATTAACATCTATGATATGAAAATTGGGTTTTGATGGGAAAATTTTAAAACGAAAATTCCGCTGCGTTTTAATCGATTCTTAACAATTGGCATCAGAACCAGATTTAGATATTAATAATTAAAATTCAATTGATCATGATAGAAGATTATGATGGGTTTTAAAAATTAGGGCTTTTTAATTTGGGAATCTTTATGAATTGGTTGAACCCTAGATTTATCAATTTGTGATTGATTTCATTAATTTGAGATGGGTATTGGCTGAATTGTATATGGGATGCAAATTTATGTATATGCATGGTTTTTCAAAAGTTTTTTTTTTAGAATTAGATATCACCATGAAGGTATGTATGGGTTCTTTTCTAATTAAATATAAAAATTTTGCATTGAATCTGGGCGGGTAACACGCACCCACCCGCACCCGACTCGCCGAAATGAAGGATCAAACTCGACCTGACCCGTCCTACGACGGATTGGGTACGGGTGAATACTTCAGTCATTCGCCAACTGACGGGTCAGGTACGGTCAAACCCGACCCAACCGATCTGATATGCAACCCTACTACGGAGCTAGTTAAAGTATCTTGTTATAATTTATAAAAAATAAACTTCTATGGAATGGCATTGCAATGATTCAATGGCATCCCTATACTTTAGGGCCAGTGCACGGCCCATGCCACAACATGTCAAATGAGCTATGCCTATTGCACGATACTTACGTAAACACCCTAATCTTTATTAAATGAATAATCCATCCAACTAAACATTTAAGATTATCAAAGATGAATTACATAAATTAATAATAAAAAAATGTCATGTCACCACTTTTATTTATTTTCAATTATTTATTTTATTTTTACTACATTTTTTCGGTATAGCCATTAAATTTATTGCATGAGATTTCTTTTTCCTACATGTATAGAACACTCTGATCAAAATCGTGTTTTATTTCAAGAGTACTTTAATTTTAAGCTCAAGAATGTTTTCAATAGCAATAAAAATAAAAATTGGGCTCACTCAGTGTAACAATAAGATTTATGCACATGGTTATCACAAAAGTATAAAAGAAAACTTTACACAACGATAGTATGTCCCCTATAGTATCTTTACAGTTGTTAGTTTGGAATCACAAACTGTTGGGATCTACGGACTGTTGGATCCACTTCGGGCCCGATCATATAATACCGATATTCTCCCCACTTGACTACATTTAGAAACAGGTGTGGGATTTTTATCCTAAAAGACCTCGGTACTATATAAGAAGAGAGTCTAGCTTATTGATCTCCATATGGAACTCCGCTTATTCTATGTGGGACTATTCCTAGCTATCCTATGTGTGTTTCATCGAGCCACACACACTAACAATCTCCACCTTGGCGAGATTAAACCACCTCACCAACCCAATCATACTACACGGTATAATTGTCATCCGTATGATGTTACTCATCGAACATGATTAGTGTCACTAATTGTCCTGGAACCCTACTCCACCTGAGTTAATGAGAAGGCTAGCACTAACTCAACTTTGAACATTGCCTTTCCCACCTTGATCCCTGCTTCACTTGAGTTAGCGAGGGTGCGATCTAACTCCACCTTGAGCATTTGCTCACTTTGGGCCTTGCCTGCTCCACCTTAAGTCTGGCTCCACCTGCGCTCGGGTGACATCCATAACCACTTATCCGCTCGATTTCTAATAGTAGCCCCACCTGGGCTCTGATACCACTTGGGATCTACGGACTGTCAGACCTAGGGGTATACAAAGGTCGGTTCGGCTCGATTCTTGGTAGAACCGTGTACCTGTACCTCCTTATGGTCGGTTCTCTATCTGTGTCCCTGTACCATGTACCCTATACTCTTGGTTCGGTTCTGTACCCTGTACCCATCTTCTCGGTTCGGTTCCGGTCGATTCCGGTCTTGTACCTCCTGTTTTCTTAACATATTTTCATCTTTTTCAATAGATTTTCACAAACGCGGATAAAATCCACGCACAAAGTGCCTGAACAGACTTGGATTAGAAGGTTATTTTGAAGGGATTCTATGCTTTGAGACTCTGAATCCTACTCACAACAACAACACCAATTCCGGTTGTTTATGCCAGCATTCCCGTTGACATTAACAACCAATGATTTGATGAAAAAACAGTAAACATAAAGATTTTAACTTACAATTTGATACATAGAATCCTCTTTTAAACTAATGAGAAGAATTTTAATAATCCATTCATTTACAGATCATAAATATGATCAAATTACAGTCATAAATCCATAATCTTTTAAATCAGGAAAATGAATCATGATAGTGGAATCTATAAATTTTAATCTTACACAATGTATACATACCTAATGATCTTTTCCTTTTTTCTCTGATTAATCTTCCTTAGTCTTTCTTCACTTCAATTTTCCGACCCCTCTATGTTGAATTCCCTCTTCTATTTATAGATTATCTTATGGGTCCCACTTGTCCCGATACCTTCTTTTGTTCTTCTTATTGTTTATAGATCGGGATGATTGTACGATTGACAGGTTATCCCTTTTGCTTTATGGTCCGTTACCTTGCATGCGCTCCACGTTCATTATTATTCTTACTTTCCCGTTCCTTATTCATCATTACTCCTACTTTTCCGCTCCACGTTCATATTTATTCTTACTTTTCCGTTCAATAAGCATTTAATGCTATCTGTTTCGATCAGTGTGATATTACCTTCCCGATCTTACGTGTCAATCATGCAGAGATTTACTCAGTCTTACACATCTGTCCTTTTTCGATCCTTTGATACGGCTTTGATTGTGTGCTTCTCATTCTTCTTAGTTTCACTGTCTCCTTTGTTAATCGTTTTACACGTGTCGTCCTCCTTTTATTTCCCAACAACTTGCCCCCTTCTTCTTCTTTTTACAAAAACTTTTAACGGTCGATCCAAGGTTTTGTAAAAAGTAGAAGAACAATTATTACCTTCTGTTTTATCATTACTTATTTTCACACGTTATGCGAACTTTTCGCAAGAAGTAACTTCTATTATCACGTTTGTGTCAGTTACCCTTTTTTCGAGGAAATCAAATCTTTGCCTTGATTAATGCCTTTTCAAATTGTGACGGTTTCTATTCTTCGCTTTAAATACGATGCAGTCTTTTTCACTTCTGTTTTTACCTCTTAAAGTTGCTGCTCTTTATCTTCCTTGAAATTTTCAAATACTTTCGTTCTCCCAACTGTTCAGGAGCTTTTAGCATCAATCACATTTATTTTACCTTTGATCAAGTAATTGTTTATCTTCTTTCTCCAGGTATGTTGAGGATTTTTTTTTTTTTTACCTTCAGTAGCTTACTTTAATATTTAACCATGATTAGCTTTTAACAGATATGATTGAACTGATTCCTACACATATTGATCCTTTGAAATTTTCTTTTCAGATAAAACGTTATGTCTTCCAGAAATCCTAATGCTGCTGGTGATCACCAAGAATCTGGAAGATCTTCAAGAGTTCATTCTTCTAGATATGGTGTGTCTCGGCCTGCTCGTAATCCATCTTCTGAGGCTTCTACAACCGTTAATCCTGTCCCCAGAAATAAGCGGTCTCATGCGATTTATAGTTACCGGTCGATGAACATTGAGGTTTTTAAGAGAAGACATGATCTTGAAGGATTTAAAGTCTCGTTCTATGACAGAAATACTGATGTATTAACTTTAGGGGCGATGCAAAGCTTTAACTATTCTCCCAATAGTTTACTAATTTCTGCTGGTGCTTTAGAGGCCGGACTTCGTCTCTCATTATACGAAGAAGAAAATCCTTTTCAATATGAAGTCCTTGCAACTCGTGGTGATTCTCCTCATGGACTTGCTCGATCCATTACTCAATACAATGGAAATTGGTGGCGTATCCTTGATGAGTGTAGTCTCCGAAGTGAAGGGAGGACTAACCTTACTTGCTACGTTCCAGATTTTACAGAACGTAGCAGTTATACTGTTGAAAATTTTCATACTACATATGGAGATTGTATTACCAAGAAGAATTACGTGAAATGGAGCGTTAGCCCTGTTCGCAAGTGTCTTTCGGGATTTCCCTTATTACATGAAGTCGACGATCCCAAAATCAAATATGTTCCCCATACCAAACTTGATTTTCCCATAAAAGAAAGAATTCTTCAGGATCATGACTATAAGTGGTATCGTACTCCAATGGTAATTGAAGGTCCTTGGATTTACGGTAACATCTCCAAAAATGAAATTCAAGGACTTCGTAATCGTTTCCCAAGCTATTGTCCTTGGCGGTTAAATTTTGAGGACTATAAGTTTGATTATAAGGTTCGTATTATTCTTTATTTCAACGTTGTCCCGAACTACTATTGAATTTTTTCTTACGGGACAAATGTTTGTGTTTCAGGTTGAACCCGATTCTGAACTTCACACCGATATTCCTCCTCCTCGCCCAAATCATGGTATTCAAATCGTCGAAGGCAGGCAAAGAGTTGAGGAAGAAGTTATTGAAGGTAAGGGAAAACGAAAATTGGTTTTCCCTGAAAAGCAAAAGAAAAAACTGAAAAGACCATTGTATCCTTCCGAAGTAGAGGAAGGGGAAACTAGGGATTATTTTTTTGAGGGGAACAGCAGTTCCGCTCTTATCACTGCTGCGGGACAGGAAGTTGAAGGTTCGGTCCGAGCAGAAGTGTCGGGACAGCACGTTATCATCAATGCTATTCCTGTTAGCGTGGGGGAACCAATTCTTTCTTCGGAGCAGCCTTCAATAACCCAATCCATTTCTGAAACTGTTCCTACCATCGCTGCTCCCACCGTCATCTATGATTCCTTTTCTCCCCTTCCTTTTAACTTTGACATAGATCCAATTACTCCAAGTAGTGGTACAATAACAGTTTTTACTGGATTACCTCAAGAAGAAGCAGATGATATTGCTATTAAAGAAGAAAATATGGAAGAAATGAACGAAGCTGTTACCGTTGAAGAAAATATTGAACGAGACTTTAAATCCTTTACATGAGATTGTTGTTACCGTTGAAGATGTTGTTGTTATTGCTATTTTTCGTTGTTCTTGTTGATGTTGTTGTTGATGTTTTTGTTGAAGAACAGAGAAATGAGATTTCTGAAGAAGCAAATCATAGCTCCTAGCACTTCAGTTACAGATGTCCCTAATGTCACGAGCCCCCTTGTGGATGAAAATGCTCCCGGAGTCATTCATACACCAAATATACCCATCGGGACATTAATTCAATCTGCCGCTCATGCTGATGGTGGCGATGTTGACATGCCGGATGCTGAACCTTCCATTCAATGGCCCTTCTCTGAAGAGGATGAGGGAATCACTCTTGCTGGTGAAGAAGACGAAGCCTTTCAGTGGTTTATTTCTAAAGGGTTTCTGAATACTTCCGCACATCACGATCCATCGAAATCTGATAGTTCTTCAATGGCTAGGCTGCGGACTTCATTCGGTGCTGCTCCACTGGAGAATACTCGGGACGCTTGGTTCAAAAGCGAGTATTTCGATCAATCGTACTCACTCAGTCTTCCTTCTTCTTTAAATGAAGTTCTGACTATAGCAGAGGGTCCATCGTATTCTTTTCCACAGCAAGCTCTTGCTCAGCTTAAATATGGTACCGATTGCACATTTGCAGCGTACAAATTTTATAAGGCTCGGGCCATAATGATGGAACTGATGCTCAAGAACGAAGTAACGAAGGCAAATCGTGGAAATGAAAATTTGCAGCAAGAAATTGAAAATCTCAAGCAGCAAAACAACAACAAGAACAACAACAATTTCAACAACAACAAGAACAACAACAAGAACAACAACAACAACTTCAAAATTTTGAGGATCAAAATCAAAAGCTTCAAGATCAGAATCAAGGTTCGCTCCTCACTTCTTAGTTCGTATCATATTTTGGGTTCGTATCTCTATAGGTTAGATCGTACTTATATTGGGTACGATCCTATAGTTCGTACCACCTTTTTTTTAAAAAAAAAAAAAATTTTGCAATTCATTTATGGGATCAGAGGGAGACTTGGAATCCCTGTTTAGGTTCCAGCGTAGGATGACTCAGTTGAACAATCATGCAAGAGAAGTAAATATGGATATGGAACTGGTTAAGGGGAAATTAGCACAGTTGTCCGATAATATTGAGTTGAATACTTGGAGACGTAATAGAGCTGAATCCAAATATCAGGAAGCTCTGAAAACTTTAACTCTTAAAGAAGCAGAGTTTAAGGCTGTAGCTAGAGGTATATGCTTGAGTTACATGCTTGTTTTATTGAAGGTATTATATGGTTTATCTGATATTCAATCTGGTTTTCAGTGCTAGAAAAGAAAATCAATGAAGCCAATGGACGAGCAACAGTAGCAGGAGCTGAACTGAATATTGCAAATAACACGATAGCAAATATTACTGAAAAGCTGAGGCTTCAGAGAAAAACGTGGCTCTGAATACAATCAAGCTTCGGGATTTGCAATCCCAGTTGAATGCTGAAACTTCAAAACGCGAAGCTCATGAACAGGAAATTATAAAAGTACAATCAAGATCTGATGAACTATTGAAGGAATTAAATGCTGAAAAAGAAAAAGTAGAGAAGGATCAGCAAAAAATTAAAGATCTTCAATCAGAAATTGACTATAGGCACGCTTATATCATCTGGGTAAGACAAGATGCCAAGGAAAAAATTGCAATGTCATTTAATTCTGTCTTGGATCGTGCTCAAGCCGATCCTTCTGTTTTGAATGGTCGTGCTACCGTCCCGACGGTTCCTCCTCAACCGCCCCGACGGTCCAACTCTGAAGCCTAGTTGTACTTGTTCTGTGCTCTAATGCTCATAGCTTCATCTTTTGATATTCTTTTCTTGTGTCCCGATCCTTTTTTATTTTGAAGTTTGACTTTCTCTAGTTGAAAACATCATTCTATGATTTTCCACTTTTTTGCTTGAATGTGCTCTGAATATTGTCCCTGCATAAGATATGATATTTATGAAATCTTTAGGTTAATCATATTGTTTCATAAGTACAATGGATTGAAGTGTATATACCTCAAAACATGTAATTCGAGATCACACACATACGAAACAAACCCGGGCCAGGGGTAAGATACAGGGTTGGTCCCGAACGTACTCTGAAAATGATAACCATAAATTAGGTATTCCTTCTTTATTAGAACTTCTGAATTATTAGAATTCTAAATGGACATTTACCTCTTTGGTATTAGGATTGTAATTGAATCTTGATTATATCGCCAATCGTAGCGTTTTCCAGAATATGGTGTTCTTGGATTTGAATTTTGATTATGTCGCCAATCGTAGCGTTTTCCAGAATAGGATATTCCTGGATTTGAATTTTGATTATGTCGCCAATCGTAGCGTTTTCCAGAATAAGATGTTCTTGGATTTGAATTTTGATTATGTCGCCAATCGTAGCGTTTTCCAGAATAAGATGTTCCTGGATTTGAATTTATTGTAAGTATGAACTCACAAAGAATTTTATTGTTAAATAAAGTATTAAATAAAGACTTTAATACCTGCGTTGGCCACCATAGCTGTGCTATTAATTATGGATAATAAATCTTTAAGTATTGTGCATTCCAAGGATGTTGTAACATGTCTCCTTGCATATTTCAGAGATAATACGATCTTTGTCCCGCTGATGCTTGTATTACATATGGACCGTCCCAGGTTGGTGCGAACTTTCCAGCACTTTTGTCCCGATGGTATTCTGAGATTTGTCGTAAAACATATTGTCCTTGGACAAAGTTTCGTGACTTGACCCTTTTGTGATAATCCCGTGCCAACCTTCTTTGATAATTCTCCATTTTTTGGAGTGCCACTTCTCGTTTTTCTTCCAAATCATCCAACTTTTGTAACATTAAATCCGTATTTAGATTTTTCTCCCATGCTTCTGTTCTAGTTGTTGGTAGAATGACTTCTGTTGGTATGACTGCTTCTGTCCCATATGTGAGAAGGAAGGGTGACTCTCCAATGGATTCTTTTCTTGTGGTGCGATACGCCCATAATGTATTGTGCAACTGTTCACACCAACGTTTGTAATATCCATCCAATGTCTTTTTCAGATTTATTGCAATTGTTTTATTTGTGGATTCATCTTGTCCATTACTTTGGGGATAGAATGGTGCGGATTTGTGTTGCTGAATGTTATATGCTTCAAATAGCATATCAATGTTCTTTCCTTGAAATTTCTGTCCATTATCAGAAACTAAAGCTGCTGGAATCCCAAATCTACATATGATACTTTCAAATAAAAATATGAACACATCGGAATCTCTGATCCGAGCCAATGTTTTAGCCTCTACCCACTTGGTGAAATAATCGGTAGCCACTATTAAATATTTTCTCTTTTTGGTCCCTTCAACTAACGGACCAACAATATCTACCCCCCATTTTGCGAATGGCCATGGTCTGAGTACATAATTTAGCTCTGTGGCAGGTGCTTTGATTTTCTTTGAGAATCGTTGGCATTCTTCACACCTTCGTACCATGTTTTCTGAGTCCTTTAGCATGGATATCCAATAATAGCCTTGGGTTTTAACTTTTAATGCGAGTGAACGCCTTCCACTGTGGTTTCCCGCATCTTCATAATGTATTTCTTTGAGTATCCGAATTCCTTCCTTTTGTGATAGGCATCGGGATAATGGCCCGAGGAATGATTTTCGATACATAATTCCATCCCGAAGCTGGTAATTATCTGATTTGAGTTGAATTTTTCTCGCTTCTTTAGAATTGGAAGGCAATATGTTATCTTGTAGATATTGATGAATCGGAATCCTCCAATTTGATCACTTGGTTGATCATCTATTTGTTGAGGCATAGATGGGGCATTTTGTATTGCGGGATCATTAATTTCTTCTGTCACTTTTTCTTCTATGTTATGAAGTGCTCTTATCTGAATAGATGGTTCATATATCCTTCCGACTTTTATTGCCGTGATATTAGGGTCGTTTACCATGGAGGAAATGAATGCAGTGCATCAGCATGTCGGGATAGATGCCGAAAAATAATGTTTGGGATTTGATTTGCTAAAATTTGAACAAGATCTTTATATT
>JAJJMC010015296.1:5540292-5564380 GCA_023531435.1 Papaver californicum | reverse complement strand
GGTTCGATCCCTGGTACGATCCTACATCGAACCTTGGTACGATCCCTGCATCGAACCTTGGTGCGATTCCTGGATCGGGACATCTTGTGCTCCGCACTTTGCTGCCACGTGTCAAGCAACTTTTTGATACTCACAATAGGATTAGGGTTTCATTTCATTTGTGAATAAATAAATGATATATAAGATGAACTGATGTAGTGATGTTTGATTAGAAGTAGTTATGCCGCAAGAACTGTATCACATAGCCTATGTGACATAGGTTGCAGTGGACATAACAGAGCTGCTCGGAAGGAGATAGGTGGTCCAGAAAAAAGGCAGAAGAGGATGACATTTTTCTTTCTTTCTTCTTGTCTTTTTTGGTTCTGCTAAACTTGACAAACACACACACTTGATACTCTTACTACTACTACTTTGGTATGATTGATTGATTGACTGATTTGACTGATAGATTATAACCACCTTGGATCTGCTTTTCTTCTCTTCTTTCTCTTTGAGGTGATGATGATGGGGTTGTGCGAAAGATGAGCAGAGACAAAGGTTATAAATACTATAAATGAGACCAAGATTGAAAGAGAGATCTAGTATATTCTTATAATATATAATAACTGGTGTCAGTGAGTAAATACTATAGTAAAGTAGTTTTTGAAGAACTTAAAAGAGAAGCAGCTTTGTCTTCTTTCTTTTTCTTTACCCGTTCAAGACAAACTCATGTACTATAGTTTGATAGTTATTTAACTCCTTTTTTTTCTTTTCTTTTGTCGACCATCTGGCATCATTTACAGCTACGTTTTTATTATTTGGTCAATTTTTATGATCTTTCAAAAGTTATTTTGAATTATATAGGGATAGATTTGGTGATAATGTAAGGTCGATACTATCTTGATATTCTATCGTTTACCTACGCTATAAACTAACGAAATTAGCATTATGTTTGTTTTTTCTATTGGTCAAAAATCTATATCTTAACTCGGCGGACATTTATTCGAATAGATCATTTGTTTTTATATTTCTAATGTCTATAACTTATATTTCTATTTTTCACAAGTTTTTTTAGTTAAATTAAGTCAGGGAAAAAACAAACACATTTTAAGATGGGTTAATACAGTTATATGGTATATATAAGATCACTAATACTTACATTATGTTTTATCGCTGACTCAAGATCTCAATCTGACTCAGTATCTAAATTGGTTTCAGTTATATCTCA
The DNA here is from genome assembly GCA_023531435.1 of Papaver californicum. NCBI lineage: Eukaryota > Viridiplantae > Streptophyta > Magnoliopsida > Ranunculales > Papaveraceae > Papaver > Papaver californicum. The sequence goes on along the minus strand of JAJJMC010015296.1, from coordinate 5,563,173 downwards.
CAACGTTTATTTATTTTCTTTATTTTTATGATGCCTAGCTCATGTATACCTCTGACTCGGTCTTTGATAAGTTAATTGATTTGAGGGAAAAAAAGTGAATGCCGTTTATAATGGGTTAGTATAGTTTGTACGGTACATATAAAAGATCAAGAGTAATGCAGAGTTAAATACAAAATGGTTCCAAGTTGGCCGTTGCTTGTCTACAAAAGGTCATTTTATGTACGAACCCTAGACCCATATGTACATGTCTAATGGTTTTACAATGTGGGGACGATGATCATCCTTAAAAAGGAGGTCAACAAGTTGCTCAAAAATCAAAATGTGTGGTTGACAACGTGGCATTCCCTGTGATAGAGAGAAACAGCAAAAAGATAAAGAGAAGGCAGACAGTCAGGCAGGCAGGCATGGCAGCAGAGGCGGCAGAGGTGGGGGAGTGGGAGTGGGAGTGGGAGTGGACAAAGACATTTGCATGGCCTATTTTGCTTTCCGTCATTCATATGTTGTTTTCGTATTTATTAGGGGCTGTTTTTTTTCCTTCCTTCATAGCTGTGAGTATTAGACTTTAAACTAGACACCTCAGTCTCTAGCTAGCTTTTAGATATCTCTTTGCTCTTCTTCTCATTTTCCTCTGGATGATCAACTCAACTCTGAGCAAAGAATGCATACCTCATACTTATAAACTTCCGCCTCCTCCTCCGCCCCTTTAGGGGTACTTATGTATGTTATCATTATAACAGAAGGAATATTAAAGTCAGTAAAGACAGAAATCCTCTCTGTTATCTCGATTTGAATGTTATTTGGCTTATATATATTTATATATAGTATATGCGTGTATGTGTCTTGAATGAAGGCTACTAATCTTATAGCTATCTTAGGCTTTCCTGATCTAATTGCAATTCTAGGCCTTCTTTTTGGTTTCAGGTTTCTGACAGGGCGGCCCTGAGATTTAGATGCCCTGGAGTTAATCAGTTAATGCTACGTAAAAAATAAAATAAAAAATATAATATATTAAAAGATGAATATAAAAAATATATTAAATTTACCAGTTAGGTGTAAATCTTTATTTTCGGAGGCGAAGTCTCTAATAATAGGTTTATAATCAAGTAGTTCAGTTGTTTTTTTTTCAATGGCTATCATAGTCAATCTATCTAACCTCTTTTGTAACATTGTAGCTCGAAGGTATGTGTCGATCAATTTTAATTTGGGAAATTTTTTTTCTGCGGATGCAACTGTAACTGGTACCGTAAACAAGATTCTATAAGCAACCCAGGTATTGGGAGAACATCCTTCCATCTCTTGTAAAAAGTGTAACACTTTTATTGGCTTCTTTATATCCGTTGAAATCCTCCTCCTTATGATCTTTAATTCTATGTACAAGTCTTTGCCGTCGATATCGGAATTTGTACCATAACTCAAATATTCTTCAAGTGTGTTACATGTGCCAACAATTCTTCATCACTCATAGATTTTAGTTTTTCCAAATCAAACAAGAAACCATATATTCTCTCGTACTCTCGAAATTGAGCAAATCTTGTTGAAACGAATTAAGATCATGATTTATTATGTAGAAGAAATAATTTCTTCTAAAACATTCCTCACCTGATAATGGTATTGGCTCCTCACTAGGACCCTCGTCGACATGCTGCTTTTTCTTAGGTCTGATGCCCATGACAGTAGCAATATTTGTTGCTTCCTTCATTGCACTCTCAAACCCGATATCTCTATAATCTTGGGGGAAAAAATAAGCCTTGTATTTGTGTAATAGCAGTAGCCATGTGCATATCTTCTTTTTGGCATGCTCTTGCTAACAAAATTAACAGTCGATAAAAGATCATACCAGATAACCATGCCAAGAAAAAAATCAAAATTCTTAAAGTAAAGTTTAATTAAACCCTCAGCAACACATTTTTCACTAGAATCGTTAGAAGTTTTTTTTCAGGTGATTTAGAGCTTTCAGTATCTCCGGGGCTTGAAATCTAATTGCTTTGATGCTCTCCACATGACTTTCCCACGTTGTATCTGATAATGGCTTAAGAGTGAGACCGTTTCCTCCTATATTTTGTTTGAATACCTTCCATCGCTTTGTAGAAGCAGAAAATAATTTGTAAGTAGTTTGTACAATTCCAGAAATAGATCTTGCCTTCTCACAAGATTTATCCATATCGCAAAGAATGAGATTAAGACTCTGACAACCACATGGTGTGTAAAACACCCTAGGGTTCATGTTGATCAACTTTTTTTGAACACCTTTATGTTTTCCTTTCATATTTGCTCCATTTTCATATCCTTGCCCTCTTATATCATCAATGTTCAAATTAAGTTTTTCTAATGCATCTTGAACCTTTGGAAAAAAAACTTGCTCCAGTTGTGTCATTCACTTTTAAAAACCCAAGAAATTTCTTTTCTACTTTTGCTGGTATTTGTGAAACATCTACACACCTTACCACAATAGAAATTTGTTCTTCACGAGATATGTCCGTCGTGCAATCAAGTATAATAAAAAAATATTTAGCTTTGTGAAACTTCAAAACAAATTGATTTCTTAATTTCCTTAGCAAACCTCATTATAAACTCATTTTGGATCTTGTGACTAAGATAATGATAATGAATATCCTTCTTAACAATGCGTTGGAGATGCATATTTAGCAGGGGTTATGTTTTGCAATCAACTCCATCAAACTCAAGAAATTACCATTGTGTTTTTTATAAATCCTCTCGTTATCACCGCGAAATGTTAAACCATTTTTTGCGAGATACATCACACCATCCATTATATACTCTAATATTTTTATCCAACGTTCTTTTCCTTATCGATTTGTTCTTGCAAGTGTTTATCAAGGGTTGCATTCTTTCTCAACCGTAATTCTAACTCGCACTATATAAACGTACAATCTCGGTGTTCTTGACTATTTTCATGCCCTTGGAGCCTTCCACTAAGATCTTTCCAATCATTGAATCCATTGTTAGCTAATTGCATATTATTCTCACACTTCTTGAACAACTTGCAACAAAAACAAAAGACCTTATCTAAAGAATTTGAATATATAAGCCATCTTCTATCTTGCTTTTCCAAATTCTTCAGTTTTCTTGTATAATACAAGACAGAAAAACGTTTACCAGCGCCATCAGTAGGAAACTCAAAATCAGCAACTCTTACAGGACCTTTCTCCACAAGAATATCAATTAATTTTTGATCAATTGTGTTCTAATTTTTTGGATCAAAAATATCAGTATTTGGTTCTTCCATGTTATCTTTATTCGTGACATCGGCATCCCTTTCAATATTAACCTCGTCATTTACATCGCCATCAATATTCATATCAACATCATTTTTATTCATGACATTGGCATCACTCTTGCCGTATATTTCATTATGCACTTCAACTTTTGTTTTATTAACACAATTGTGATCTAAATCTTCAACTATAGATATACTAGGTTTAATCAAATATTTATTTAAAGACCCAACAAGAGATTTTACTAACTCACTATCTTTTTCCTTTCTTTTTCTATTTTGAGATCCCGACGGTTGTTTCTTTTTTGGCCCGAAGGCATACCTACAAATCATTACATACAATTAATACAATTTTAATCATAATAACATATATGCAAAATAATTGATGCCCTAAAATTTTTATTATAATTAATAATTTAATTTATACCATAAATTTAATTTATATTAAAAATAAATTAATTAATTAAATAAGATATGATCATTAATGAATTAATACTAGTTAAAAAGATAATTAACGGTCTACTAACCTTGTATTGTTTTTAAGAATAATAAACCCCTAATTGCTTCTTTTTCCTCTTTTTATTCTCGAGTGATAGGTAGAAAGAAAGAAGATTTTTTTAAAAAAAAACGCATGGGACGAAGACTTTAAAGAACACACCACCATGAGTTAAAATATGAAACTTGACGTGTTCCCTTAATTATCTATAAACAAATGATATTTTTTGGTTTCTTTAGTCTTTTAATTATTCAATATACCGTAACTATTTTTGATTTTTATGTTATTATGTATGTACATGTTTCCAACTTTTGATGCCTAAAACTAGGTTAGTATACCATCATTTGTACATAGTTTTACAAGGTATGTAATGACCAATATTTTTTTTTGCTTCCCTAGATTTTTTGCTTGTCCAAAGTCTCACTTTGGGTAAATGCTTCCAGGGCCGGCCCTGGTTTCTGGAAAGTCAATGCTTCACTATCCTTAGCTGCTTTATTCATACTTGGTTGGCATTCTACTTGTAATTACAACGATAATAATTTAAGGTTTCAGATATAAAAAAAACATGACCATCCATCAACAACTCAATCACATAGAAGCTAATTATTTTTCTTATCCCAAGTAGTTAAACTTGTGTTTTACTTCCGTAGATATGGAGAAATACAATGCTAACAACTTGAGTTTTGAACTTATTTCACCTTTATCATCGTGCAACAACTTTATCATTTTACAATACAATGTTAACGAATTATGAACTAAGTTTATTGTATCATCCTGCAATAACTTTCTCATAATACAAGTGGCGGAGCTAGAAAATAACATTACATGGGGGTTAAATTTTTTTTAATACAAATATGCAAATTTTGGTGGGTAAAATGTTAGTTTTTTGTGGACTAAACACAAAATAGAAGATAAAATAAATTTTGTTTATCAAATTTTAAAAATTTTAGGGGGGGCTAAAGACAGGGTTATGATGTGGCCGTAGATGGTGGTAAGAATGGCTCAAACTCTCGAACTTGTGAAGATTGATTTTAGATTTAAAAACTGATTTGAAACTAGAAAATATACACAAAAGATGAAAGTAATACTGAGGTTATGGATTTCACCATTAACCAATTAAAGTGATTTAATCTAATCAATATTCATGCAATTCTTTACGTTTTAAGTGATTCTAATATGTTGCAAAAGTAGATTTTCAAAGTAACAATTGTCAATCGAAAGTATAAAACATCAAAAACCCTAGGATAAGCATGCTCTATCAAAAGAAATCACAACTGCTTAGTAAAAATCCTTAAATCAATTTTAATCAAAGCAAATAATCATAAAAGAAATTGCAAAAATCATTTAAAATAGATATATACCACTTTTCTTGGAACAATGGCTTCCTCCATCGCCTCAGCAAAGGAGTTTAGCTCCTCATATTAATCACTTACTCAAAATAATGATTCATGGATCAAAGTGTTTACAAATGATGAAAAAGAGTGAAAATAATGAAAACTGGAAATTCACAACGTTTGTCGACGTTGTAAACTCACTGTTACATAAGGAAAAGTATTTCACTGAAGATAAACGTTGCAAAGTGAATTTAAACGTTGCTTAGTTTAAAGATTTAGCAACAGTTTCTTCAACCTTTTCTTCACGGTTTCTTCGTCTTCTTTATCACGAGCAGAATTTTTTTGATTTTTGATTTCTTTGTTTCTGACAGAGCCAGCCCCCCCAATCTTCTCTCGACCGCCTCTATTTATACTATAACCTCAATATCACCTCAAATCTCGTCACAAATCTATCTCCAACATATCAAATCATTCAATCACAATATTCTCGACTAAGATTTTTTTTCTCCTTTCTCTCAATTCTTTGTATGATTCTTGGCCAGATTCTCTCCCATTGTTGCCTTTTCACAGCTTGAGAATATATACAAAGAAATCTCAAGGAGATAATATCACTTTATCACATAAATTTTTTCTTCCCGGAGTAATACACAAGAGAATAACTTTGACGTGAGAAAACATCTCACGAGATATCTTTTGTTGATTTTTTTACGTGAGCAAGCTGTAAACAGATCCTACTAATTATACAACAAGAATATTGCCTTAATCCCTTGAAAATATTCTCCAAAACTCGCCAGATTCTTCACATAAACTTTCCCGCCAATTTTGATTTCAAACATAAGAAGGTGGGTTCCTTTAACACATTGATGGGTGTCGTTATCATTTTCCTTGGGGGTGCTTTTATCAATTTTACGGTTGCCTTTAACACTTTGGTTGGGGGGGTATTTTTAGCACTTTTTAGCCAATTTTCCCACAATGATTATTTCTCCAAAAGACCTAAAAACATAGAAAAACCATTATATTAGTACAAGAATCGAGTAGTAGCAATATAAATATGAAAAAAAATAAGACACATAAATATGTCTATCAAATACCCCCAAACTTATTATTTGCTAGTCCTCGAGAAAATCTAGAAAATAAAAATTCTAACTCACTTTCGCAGGTATCGCGATTGCATTTAGCGTAAGCAACAAGCCTTTGAACCCCTAGGTGTCCCTAGTGGACGAGTCTTTTCTCGTGAGGGTTCACAAGAGATATACCCACAAAAACTTTACTCCAAACTCTAGATATTTTGTGAATGATTGAGGGTAGATACTAAAAACGCTATTTAGTTGGCATACTAAATTTTTCTCCTATAAGAATCATTACCCTATATGAGTCCAATTGATGTACACGAGTTTGCACTCAGCGTACCAAAATTCATATAAGAATGCAAAACTCTACTCAAATAATCATCAAACATTCCAGTATTGAATAGAAATTATCAACATTCACATTGCTCCGAATCAAATTCAAACACATGGATAGATTACAAGATGGATATAGAAGTAATGAATGGTGCACATGTTGACTAAGGTAAACGGTGTTTCCCATATCTGTCTGAAGGTCACTACCAGGATGAATCCTAATGCATTGAGATGCGCTCCCACTGTTCTTAATCCTTATACTAATATCGACTCAGATGATATATACAAGGACCCCAACGGTCGATTTATTGGAAATAAAACAATTATCTTTATATTAAATATACTGACTATATGATTGAACCAATTTGAATCCAAGCGCATGCTTCTTATCAGCATTTTACATGATAGTTCTCATGGATCCTGTGTTCCACGCTTGCTTGGGCGATGGAGACAGGGAGAACACACATATATTTCTATGAAATTGTTAATACTCGAATTTTTAAGTAATAATCTAAATAAAATACAATAATGGGGCTTGATCTCAAATATTCTACTTCATTCTGGCGATGATAACAATTCGATATTCGTGCCCCACCAATCACTTAGAGAAACAAAAAAAATTACAAAAATAAAAATAGAAGGTGATATGGTCGAGATAGTCTCCGAGATATGCTTGTTCAATGATTATCATGTTATTTCTAAAACCTGAGTTAGACATTCTTTTATGAATAAACCATTTAGCTGGGCACACCAATTCCTATAGAAAAAGAGTTAAGTTTCTATCTACCTAGAATGGTTAGTGTTATTCTAAATTGCTCATAAGTTTCTAAATTTTGTAATTTTATTATTGCACTAAAAAGTTTCTCCCTTACCTCCAAACTTAAATCTAACATTGTCAACAATGATCTAAAGATGAATGATTAAAAGCATGAACAAGGAGAAATTGTTACCAATCAAAGGAAATGAGTCAAAGAAAGATATTACCGTGTCGCATGAGCATGGGTTACCTCCAAAGAAGTGCTAAGCTTAAAGTTTTCATCCAGACTAAGAAGAAATTAGTCACATCATAAAATCATATAGCAATAGCCGGAACAATTGTGGGTCATCTGAATCAAATAGTGATATTCCAAATAAAAGGAAACTACAACATGCCAAGAAAATAAACAAACCAAGCACACCCTTATCTAGTTTTCTGTTTATGACAACTACCTCTAGTTGTGGTTCAGTTTCAGGCTCTATAAAAAGGTCTAAATAAAATGTTTTCATGGGCTGGATTTCCTCATTGGCAGGATCCAGAGAATCAGGTTGTAGAGTCTGAAGTAACTCAACTAATAAATTTGAAGCACATAATAATAACCTGAATAACTGTGGATCCTCAAAGTTAATCAGATTGGACTCACACAGTTGATTACTATGAAATGGTGGTCATTCTTAAGTAAATGTCTTGATTCTAATTTCTTAAAGTAATTAGGCTTAGTCTCAAAACTTAATAACTGACACATTTAAAATTCAAACGTTCCCACAAGTGGAAAATTTTTTTGATGGGAAAACAAAGTCAATTTTGGTATTATTGCCTAGGTGAACCACATCGACCAGAGGATGGGTTTCTAACAACTGAACTTCTTTTTGGATATCACCAGGCTCGGGAAATATAGTTTGAAGATGATCTTGTAAAATGGTAGAGGTGCATATTTCAAGTCCCAACTTAGGGACCTTTCTAAGATTCAAAGGTAAAGCACAGGGAGAATAATAGTCACCCCCAAACTTAGAGTTTTCAGTGTCTCTAGATAGACTAATCATAATTTCCCTAATTTCTAGATCGTCAGATTCCTGAAAATAGTCAATTGATTCTTCTAGGTTATAATAAGGAGGTGCATCCTCACTCATATTTAAAATCTCTACGAGTCTATCTTTGTTATCTAAGACTATTGTTTCTGAATCGATGGACTCTAAAACAGTATTCTCAGGATAAACCGTTCCTCTAAACCATTATCGGCTTCAAAACAAGAAAAAATTTCATCGTCTAAAACAATGGTATCTCTATTCAAATCCTCTTACTTTTGAATAGGTGAATAATCATTAAAATTATTTGGATTTGAACCAGAAATAATACTATCATCATGAAGCACAATTGGAGTGACAATTTCCTGATCACTTTGCCTGTATATTTCAAGTTCTTCGTCAATACTATCTTCATCATCATAACAATATGAAGATGTTTGAACCTCGTCTAAATAAGTAGTGTTACCAATTGTACCCTCGTCCCCTTGAATATGCGAATAACTATCAAGGGTAACACTATATTGGTAATTAAGATCATTTTGAGCAATATTATTCTTTGCAAGATTTTCATTCACACTTAATGCAAACCTATTTGTATTCTCAATTAACTGCTTGAGGGATTTTTCTAGAGAAAGAGTTGGACTACTAATTGTTTCCCCCCATACTTGATATGAACCAATTTGTATTCTCAGTCAACTCCTTGAGGGAATTCTCTAGGAAAAAAATGGATCATAAGGAATACTAGATTGCAACTGCTCGTGTGATTCTTCCAGAGAAGGATTTGGGTCATCATAGGGAGTACTAGATCACATTTTCTTTAGAGCATCCCTCTAAGAAAAAGAACTCGAATTTTGCTCATTTTCATATTCATATGACGGGTGTATGTACGAATAGTAATTGTGATCACCTTGGTATGATCGATAACCTCCAAAAGGTTGGTGGTGGTCCCAACTACTATCCACACCATGTTGATAGTAAGGATAATGTTTTTTTTAAAATTCAGTCGGATATTCATTGTATTGGTCCTCATAATACCAGTTCGACATTTTCTAAAAAAAAATTCCTAATATATTTACAAAAGTTAACTCTAAAAAAAATCCTACTGGAAGGGGTTCTAAACAAAAAAAACAAGGCTGACTCGACCAAGAAAACCTACTGAATCTAGCAAACAAAAAACATAATGGCTCCACTTAGATTGTTTCTAGACTAGCTTATAGTCTCCCAAAAGGCGACTACTTACAGTTTTAGCAAACCTCACTGGACTGATCCGAATCAGGTTAAGATCGAGAGAAGCAGAATAAGTTCTATGGAGCTTGAATAACCCTACCTCTTTGGAAAATGTTTCCTTGGGTTACAAGGTAGCACGAACCAACTTAAAATTAATCTTCCTGATCCTTGAGTTAGGATAAAAAAGTAACCAATACAATCCTTTCAAATGATTTTCCAAAAATATTGTTATCCTATCCGTCTCTTTCTAGTCAAATTTTAAGGCTTAGGTTCGCATTTGGTAACGTGTTCTTAAAGCGGCCAAGAAGGAAATGATGATGCAATCCGAGTTCTTATCTTGCATGGCTTAGTTCTTGCCCTTTACTAGAAAAGTAAATCTGTATTCAGGTCCTCTGCATATATGCATACGAAGAAGTCTAGAAAACCCTCTGACATGGGATTCGTGGGTGGTTAGAGTCTTACCTCCCGTTCCAGAAGGGCGATGAACCGCTGGAGTCGACTCAGGCCACCAACTCCAATGTCAATGTAAGAACCCGAGGGACTGAGACAATATCGTAATTGTAGTCCTTCCCTGTGCAGTTTTTATTTAATACTACCCTTCCGTAGGGTTTAAAAATAAAATTAACGTCCAAAAATGTCCCAAAGTAAAATCAAAAGTCCAAAGAAAAAAAAACCAAAAATTACAAAAATAAAAGATTTCTTAATACAATTTTCTAAAAACAAAAATAAATAAAACCCTAAAAATTAAATAAAATTAATATTAAATAAAAAAATATAATAAATTTGTCTTCTTTTTTCGTTCTTTTCGATTTATCTTTGACTCCAAGTCTTTAATCAATCAATATAATCTTTGGCTCCAATTTCTTTTTGATCAAAAAACTGTAATACAAAGAAAAATACCCCAAAACGTAAAATAGAATAAATAAAAATAAAAATCTAACTAAACAAACCTAAAAAAAAAAAAATCTAAAAACAAGTCCACGTCGGCGGCGCCAAAAATTGATGTGGTTGTAGATGGTTGTAAGAATGGTTCAAACTCTCGAACTTGTGAAGATTGGTTTTAGATTTAAAAACTGATTTGAAAATAGAAAATATACACAAAAGATGAAAGTAATATTCACAAATACTGAGGTTATGGATTTCACCATTAACCAATTAAAGTGATTTAATCTAATCAATATTCATGTAATTCTTTACGTTTTAAGTGATTCTAATATGTTGCAAAAGTAGATTTTCAAAGTAACAATTGTAAATCGAAAGTATAGAACATCAAAAACCCTAGGATAAGCATGCTCTATCAAAAGAAATCACAACTGCTTAGTAAAAATCCTTAAATCAATTTTTAATCAAATCAAATAATCATAAAAGAAATTGCAAAAATTATTTAAAATAGATATATACCACTTTTCTTGGAACAATGGCTTCCTCTATCGCCTCAGCAAAGGAGTTTAGCTCATCATATTAATCACTTACTCAAAATAATGATTCATGGCTCAAAGTGTTTACAAATGTTGAAAAAGAGTGAAAATAATAAAAACTGGAAATTCACAACGTTTGTAGGCGTTGTGAACTCAATTTTACAAAGGAAAAAGTGTTTCACTGAAGATAAACGTTGCAAAGTGAAGATAAATGTTGCTTAGTTTAAAGATTTAGCAACGTTTTCTTCAACCTTTTCTTCACGGCTTCTTCATCTTCTTCATCACGAGAAGAATTTTTCTGATTTTTGATTTCTTTGTTTCTGGCAAAGCCAGCCCCCCCACCCCCAATCTTCTCTCGACCGCCTCAATTTATACTATAACCTCAATATCACCTCAAATCTCGTTGATAGACACATTTTAGTGTCTAATTTGCACCTTAATTTCTAGTGAGTTAGTATTCGATTTTGTGTCTATTACGTGTTTTATTGCTTTTGTAGGTACATTAGAAGAATAAAGATTTGTGGAAAAATTGGCTCAAAAAGTGTTCAAGGCACCCGGGAAAATGGATCAAAGCACCCACACTTTGGATTGGGGCACCCCTGGATCGGGTCAACCCAGCGGGTCAACCCAGCGGGTCAGCCCAGCGAGCTGGATCGGGCCGAGTCACGGGTCGACTCATCGGACTCGACGGTTTTTACTGGCAGCACAAATCCAACGTGAAATTTGGTTTCTTTTGCTTCCAGATTGTTCCAAATGTTAGTAGATAACTCACACAAGTTAGAACAATCGAGAAACAGCAAAAAGATCCCGTGAAATCAGTTGAAAAATCATGAACATGGCCGGAATTTGATTTCGATTAGGAATGGGATTTGTGGGCTGTTCTAGAGAGTTCTATTAGGTTTAGAACTCTCTCTAGGGTTTCTACTATCTATAAATACCAAGAGAAGCCAAGAGAATCGAACACAAAAAGCTTAGAGAAGATTTTAGAGATTTCCGGTCAATATTCCGTCACCGCCGACGAGCTGCTGCTGCACCGGCCGGCGTGTTCTTCATCCATCACTGCCGGAGAAGAAGACTCAGTAACATTTATATGTGTTGCTGATTTGAATTTTCCTGTCGTCTATTGCTTCAAACCATTTGTTGCTTAAACTTTTCTGTAACAGCTGAACCCTCTTCTGTAACGCTTATAAGCGTATCAAATCAGCTGTTACAGCGTTATTCAACCTTGTAATCAATATTTTGAGCAATGAAATCAACTTTTGAGCAAGTTTTCTTCACCATGAGCTAAGTCTATTTACTTGGATGATGGATAAGGTAATTTTCTCAATTTTATGTGATTTAATTATTTTCTAATAATTATTTATAATTCTTTTATCATTAAAATTGCATAGTTTTGAATAGTAAAAAACGGTTTTCTTTCAACAGTTGTGCTTTTGCTTGATGGATTATGCTTAGTTAATTAATTTTGATAATCCATGCTTGTGATTTACCTCTGTTTGTTAGCATAACAAAACCAATTTTGGCAATTATTTGGGCTTCAATTAAATTAAAAAGAATTATCTGATTAATCACATAGGTTGTTAGAATTACCTGATTCCTGATTCCTGGTACGTTTAAAATTATTTAAAAATCATAGTTAGGTTATTTAGTCTTTTTCTTACTCCTGGAATTTTCTAGAGTTAGTTTAAATCATTATTTTCTAAAATCATCACCTTCACAAGTTCGAGAATCGAACCTTTATTTACCACTTTCTAAAATTACATCACTCGTCACAAATCTATCTCTAACCGATCAAATCATCCAATCACAATATTCTCGGCTAAGATTTTTTTTTCTTTCTCTCGATTCTCTGTATGATTCTCGTCCAGATTCTCTCCCATTGTTGCCTTTTCAGAGCTTGAGGATATATACAAAGAAATCTCAAGGAGATAATATCACTTTATCACATAGAATTTTTCTTCCCAGAGTAATACACTCGAGAACAATTTTGACGTAAGAAAACATCTCACGAGATATCTTTTGTTGATTTTTTTACGTGAGCAAGCTGTAAACAGACCCTACTAATTAGACAACAACAATATTGCCTTAATCCCTTGAAAATATTCTCCAAAATTCGCCAGATTCTTCACATAAACTTTCCCGCCAATTTTTTTATTTCAAACTAAGAAGGTGGGTGCCTTTAGCACATTGATGGGTGCCTTTATCATTTTACTTGGGGGTGCATTTATCATTTTTGCGGGTGCTTTTAACACTTTTGTTGGTGGTGTTTTTAGCACTTTTTAGCCAATTTTCCCACAATGATTATTTCTCTAAAAAGACCTAAAAACATAGAAAAACCATTATATTAGTACAAGAATCGAGCAGTAGCAATATAAATATGAGAACAAATGAGACACATAAATGTGTCTATCTGGTTAGTCAACCCCTTGCTCCGCCCCTGCATAATACTAGAAATACAATGCTAAGGGCAGTTCCAGTGGGATGAGAAAAATGAGCAGATTTGCCCATTTCCACCCTATAGTGGGACTTCCAAACCAAGAAAATGGATGGGAAAAGTCTCAAATATAACAGTTTTCCCATGTCGTCTCAAATTGAACCGACAATCTTATCATGAGACAGTCGGCTCACTTTTGGACGACCGTTTCAAATAAGGCCGAGCCTCGTCTGTATTGGAGACGACACTCGTCTCTGACTGAACCGATCGGTTCTCTTCCAGCCGTTAACGATTATTTTCATCCAATGGTCATCATCTCATTTCCTATAAATTCAACCAATTTCAACTCCAAAATCACACTTTCTACACCCAAAAATTCTTATATTTTCAACTCTCTAACCCTTAATCTCTAAATCTGTAAATTAGTAGAAAAAAATAGAAAAAAAAAGTTTCTTAAAAAATGGCCAGTTCATCACATAACCAAAATGCTTCAACAGAAAATCCTTCTCAGAAAACTCACAGTACGAAGTATAGTCTGGATGTAGATAAGGCTATTTGCAGAGGTATGTAACATTTACTCTTGATTCTATCAATGGTGCTCAACAACATCATGATACTCTTTGGGGGAAAATTCATAAAAAATTTTGTCAGGAAACTAGGAATGTACAAAAACGTGATGTTTTGGGGTTGTCGAGTCGTTTTAATGCAATCAGCAAAGACGTCAACAATTAGGTTGCTTGGATGATGCAAATGTTTCGTTAAACAAGGAATGATGAAACTAAAGTCGATTTGATAAGTCGCGTTTCAAATGGCGGAATTGATTTTATAACGTGTTATCTTTGTTGTAATAACTAATTTAAAAATTATTCTAACTGCAGCATAGAAGCACTCGAGAGGAATGGCAAAGAAAAAACACTTCAAGTTTCAAGCACGAAGCATGTTTTCACATCCTCAAACAGCTGAACCGATATAATCCGTTCTGTTGAATGGATATCAAGTACCAAAGGAATCACCTTACGTGACTACAAATGTTTCTAAACCTTATTCTTCACCAGAAACAAACTCAAACTATAATCCCAACACTGGAGGTTTCCCACATAGTAATTCTAATCTTAATATCAATGGAAATGCAAATAGACCTGATGAAGTGGGTGTCAAAAAAGCAAAAAGAATCAGAAAGGCAGCTCAAGATGTCGAACAATCTTCAAATTCAGAATACAACCTTCAAGAATTTTTTGAGAAAAAAGAAAAAAATGATATTTTTAAAATACTAGAACGTAAGAAAATGGTTTCATAAATGAGGAAAGGTCGTAAGGCGGTTGAAAAAGAATTTGTTCAATGTGCATATGAGAGGAATCATGGGAATGGAAATGTCAAGAATGAATGTTGCATAGTTACGATTTTGGAAGGAAGAATTTGATTACGTTCAAGCACAGAAGACATGCCAACGACCAACAACAATTAACATTGAATATCTGATGAAAATGACTTAGATGAAAATGAAAATGAAAATGAAAGTAATTCCATTACATTTGTTTAGTTTGGGTTTTAAATTATAAATGTAACAGTTCGTTTTAGATTCAATTTAATCTTTTAGTTTCAATTTCAACTGAACATAATCCTTTAGTTTTAAATTAAATTTGATTTTTAATTTCAATTCAACGTTTGTTTAATCCAAATTGCACAAATCAAATTACATAAATCATAAAGTAAAAACAAACTAAATCCTGTGAGGATTTTTTCTTCCGAATTCAGCCCAAAGGTGCTCAGTGAGATCCTTTCTTAGTCTTAAATGTAAACCTCTGTTTTAAATTCTCTCTTCTACCATTCTATACTCTTTCGCGGGCACACCCCATGTGAACTAAACTTATTTCCTCAAATCTTTATCTGGATAACTTGTCCAACTGGTATTTCGTCGGGTCTCCTCGATTACCATATTACACAGAATGATGCAAGTGAAATAACCCTATTCATTTCCATTGGTTTAAGTGAACGATATGGTCCATAAATTATATGCAACTTCCTCTTTAAGATTTCAAATGCTCGTTCAACATCCTTCCTACACGCCATATGTTTCCCGTTAAAATATCTTCTAGCACGGTACTCCTCTGCTTTGGGTAAGTCACTGTAAGCTTGTACTAAAGTTGACCACGCAGGATAAATTTAGTCCCCCAGAAAATACCCCATCTTATAGTTATTGCTATTGACGGTGAAATTTACAGCTGAAGCATTTCCATACTTCAGTTATTCAAACAAAAGCGACTTGTGAAAAATATTAATGTCATTATTTGAACCCCGGGAGTCCAAAAAAGCATGTCATATCCAACAATCAAAAGAAGTCACCGCTTCCAGAACAACAGTTGGTTTTGAGTAGTGTCTCTTATACTTCCCTTGCCAAGCATAAGGACATCCATGTCACACCCAATGCATACAATCAAAGCTACCTGGCATTCCGGGAAATCCTCTCTTTGTATTTTCAAATAGTAATCGGTCTACATCATCTTGTGTTGGTTGTCACAAAAAACGTGGACCAAAATGGTTGACTACAGTTTCGCAATACACACCGAGATTTTTGTATGCCGTTTTTTTTTTCATACGAATATACTCATCACAGGCATCCACTGGCATACCATAACCTAGAATTCTTAGGGTTGTTGTAACCATTTGTTCAGGACTATGTCCCCGTATATTTCGTGCATCAAATTGATAGTTGAAATTTAGGTTTATCCGACAAAACTCTCTGATAAGCCTAATAACCAAGTGTTGCCGCATACGAAAGCGCCGTTGAAAATCTTCATCTGAGTAAACACATCCGTTGATAAAATAATGACGCATCATTTGTTGATGTTCTTCTTCTCAAAATATTCTTCTTCTCGAAATCTCCCCACATATCTTCTTGCCATTGCTGCTCTCGGTTCTGGAGCTTGCGGTACTTTCCCCATGTATAATTGTATCATGGCGTTTGTCTTCACTTTGTCTTCTTCTGAATCTTCATCCAGTTGATCCAGCTGAAGCATCCATTGTTGTTGTTGTTGGAGATATAACATTGCAACTGTCTATGCTTCCTTATTTTTTAAATTCGGATCTATAAAATGATTTTTTTTTTATTGAAACGACTTAAAACAAGGATTGGAAGAAATTTGATAAAAGTTATGTAGTTTATTGGTGGATGGAAAAGGATTTATATAGGTATAAATAGGCATATATAGCCGTTGATGTCCGCTATCGTCTAAGATAGGGACGACCGTCTCTATCTGAACCGATA
The DNA here is from genome assembly GCA_023531435.1 of Papaver californicum. Taxonomy (NCBI): domain Eukaryota; kingdom Viridiplantae; phylum Streptophyta; class Magnoliopsida; order Ranunculales; family Papaveraceae; genus Papaver; species Papaver californicum. The sequence continues at coordinate 5,546,579 of JAJJMC010015296.1, read as the reverse complement.
ATGGGAGCACTTTGGGCCGAGCCTCGGCTTTGTATGAGACGACCGTCCCTGTCTAGCCCGCTCGGTTTAATGTAGACTGTTATTCGTATTTCCCACTGTGAGAAATTCAGTTCGTCTATCCACCTGAACCCCTCAAATAAACAAATTTGTCTATCACCATTGGATCCGCCCTAATGAGTTTAGAACTCAGTTCATCCGTATCATCACTTGACCATTCTGTCATTCAATTAGAGAAGCATCTCCAATATCAAATGTGTATTGCAACTTAATCGAGCTCCAATGCACAAATTAAAGTACATAGTCGATCTTTATTGTTCTTTTTTCTATCTCCGGGGCCAGGAGATACGAAAATAAAAACAAATACAAAAATGTATTTCTTCGGTATGGCTCCCACTCTATTTATTTTCCATCCGGACCCTTGAATAAAACTAGAATTGTTGGTAGGAAATATTTTAATTCTTCTACATTCATTTGCAATTGCAGGACGTGGTGCTTTGACTTTCGTAAGTCAATTTATGGAGCTAGACTCTGCTAGAGGTACTTGTGCAAGGTCCATAGGTCAAGCTAAAGCCTTGTCTAAGCTTGCTGTAGTTATATGGGCAGGGGTAGTTACAGCAAGCAAAAGTAGTCATAAGAAAATCACTAGGAAATGTTTTCTGTATCTAGTCAAAGCTTTGCCTGCTTCTTTCTGTATCTGAAAAACTCTAACTAGGAAATGTTTCTGGACAAAATGTTTTGTTTAAGTAACACTGTATATATGTACCCATGAAAAGCAGCAAAGTTGCTTATACAACTGCTAGGAAAGCAGTAAAAACCTTAACCACAGATGATAACAATTTCAAAAGAACAATAGAAGTAGATTGATATATGGTTCGATTTTTTTAAGCTGGGGTTAAATGTTCTTCAACGGGCATATAAAAAAAAATCTAGGAACTTTTCTAGTAATAATATAGGTATAATAAAAAAATACTTACTATAGTTCTAACTTCTAAACCATCTGTCAAGTTTCACTATGGGTTTGTGAACTCTTTCTCTTTGATTACCACAGTTCGTCAGTTCTTTTCTCCTTCATCATTTGCATTCTCAGCACTCTTTTGGGCTCTTTTCTTCTTTTTCTTTTTCTTCACCTCGCCATTATCTTGATCGGTGACATGACCAACAGAATTGGTAGTCCTGCAAAGAAGTACTCCATCAGTCTACCACATAGATGCCATTTAGACTACCAAAACGTCAAACTTAAAAGCAAACAAAGGAAAGAAAACAAATTAGGAGCACCGTTGAGTCCAATACAAAGAGATCGGAAATAAAGCTTACCAGGTAAGACAAAAAGTGTCTTAGAACATGATGGAATGGTACAACCAGGCAAAGTTAAGTTTACTGTTAGCAACTCTGTTTCACTTCAATCTTTTTAAATTTGCTGAAGATTCTCTAACTAATAGAGGCAGCTCTTTGAATATGAGTGAAACTATTTACAGCATGGATATCCCTCTTTTCCTTACAAAATAGAGATATCTCATGAAGCTTTACTACAGAGTCAGGAATAGGTAGCTTTTGAAAGGTGTTCTGACTTTCAATTGGTAACCTTTTTGTTTCTTTGCCTTGCTTGTTTTGTTCTTTACTTGCGGCCTCTGCCCTTTCTGTTGCAGCTATTTGTTCACAATTTAATTTGTTTGCCAAGCAAAACAAAAACATGATACCCTAAGCGGATGGATGACAACTACGCATGTCCAGTTACTCAATAAGGAGATAATGCGAGAAACGATGTAAAGGAAATCCATAAACATGAAAAAGAATTTTAAAAGCTTGATTTAAATAGATCGGGTCTCACTTGTTGTTTGCCTGCTTTTTGTTGGATTTGATTTCAACAGGATCCTGGTCCATGTTTTCAGTCTTTGCATCCACATCCTCACCACGTCTATTTCTGATTTTCTTCTTGAGTTTAACATGAATTTGTAGCTCAATGTCGTTAGATGGTGTAGATGAATCTTTAGATGGTTCACACAACCTGATTATATTTATTAAAACAAGAGATACTGTGAATAATAACAATAAATGAATGGTATTTTTCACGACATGCACAGAAAAAAATGGTTAATATTTGCAGATTAGGTCTCACTTGTCAGTAGGTTGCTCCTTCTCAGGTTCGATTCCAACAAGATCCTGATCAAGGTTTTTAATCTTTGCATCTCCATCTTCACCGTGATTCTTTTTCTTGGGTGTAATTTCTAGCCCGATATCAGTAGATGGCACCGATGGATCTTTAGATGGTTTAAACAACCTGATTTACCAAATAAAGCTTTTGTGAAAAAACATAACATGAAAGACATTTTGTGACATACAGTGAAAAGATACAAAAAAAGGATAATATAGACAGATCAAGTCTCACTTGTCCGCAGGTTGCACCTTCTCAGGTTTGACAGCAACATGATCCAGATCCATGTTTTCACTCTTAGCATCTCCATCGTCACCATGGATCCTTCTTTTCTTTTTCTTGGGCATCACATCACTTTCTAGCCCAACATCAGAAGATGGCATAGATGAATCTTTAGATGGTTCAAACAACCTGATTTTAGAAATAAACAGGAGCTAGTGTAAGATAAAAAAGTGAAAAAAGACATTTTAATGACATTTTAAAGACATGACCATGAGAAACAAACAGAAAAGGCCAACATAAACAGATCAGGTCTCACTTGTCACTAGGTTGCTCCTCCTCATTTGCATCTCCTGTGCAATCTTGATTTATGGTTTTAGTCTTTGCTCCATCTTCACCGCCGCTCCTTCTATTTATCTTCTTTTTCTTTTTCTTCACCTCGCCATTATCTTGATCGGCAACATGACCAACAGAATTGGTAGTCCTGCACAGAAGTACTCCATCAGTCTACCACATAGATGCCATTTAGACTACCAAAACGTCAAACTTAACAGCAAACAAAGGAAAGAAAACAAATTAGGAGCACAGCTGACTCCATTACAAAGAGATCAAAAATAAAGCTGAGGTTTGATGCCAAAATGATTTTGTTTCTCACAAAAGCTTTTGTTTATTTTGTAAATCAGGTTGTTTAAACCATCTAAAGATTCATCTGTGCCATATACTGGTATCGGGCTAGAAATTATACCCAAGAAAAAGCCCAGTATCAGTAGATGGCACAGACGAATCTTTAGATGGCCTGACATATATGTAAACAAGGGCTACTGTGAAAAACAACAGAAAACATATTTTGAAGAATCGTTAAACAAACAAAAAGGTACTATAAACAGATCAGGTCTCACTTGGCAGTAAGTTGCTCCTCGATATCCATGAGTTCAGTCTTTGCACCCCCATCTTCACCACGACTCCTTTTCTTTTTCTTCTTTGCCTTGACATTGCTTTCTTCCCCAATATCAGTAGATGGCATGGAAGAATCTTTCGGTGGTTCAGATATCCTATTTTACAAACAAAATGAGATACAAAAAGAAAAAAGGAGGTCTTTTTATGCTGCTAAAGTGCTAATACTTGAGGAAACTTTCATGGAGGCCTATCATTTCTAATGTGCTGTTTTTGTTTTCTATGCACCGAGAAAATTAAAAATGGACATTGCTTACTGTTCTGCTATGCTAACTTGGACAATGCTCTCCTGATTCAATTTTCGGCATGTGCCAGGATCACTGCTACCATTCCCCTCATTGCTTTCCTTAGCTAGTTGTGTTTCAAAATTACAAGTAGCTTCTTCTTTGCTCTCATTAGTGTCTTTTTTGCTGATTATATGAGAAATTGATACAGTATCTTCATCTTCACTTTCGGGAGCCTTGCAAAGAGCCTGATCCTTGACAACAAACTCTTCAGAGTCAACATCTGAGTCACTTACTTGGTAGTTTTTCTTAAGACGTCTGCGGTTCACTTTCCTATTTGCAGGTTTCTCCTTGTCATCTCTGTCCTCAAGTACCACTATATGAGAGAGCATCAAAAGAATCATAAGGTAAGAAAAATTTGTAGTCAGATCATACTCGGTAACTAAAAATTATTACTCAGAGATGCATATTTCCATTCTCGTTCAGATTTTGCAAGTAGATGACGAATTCAAGCCGAGGGAAGAGAAAGGTAACCAATATCAGCTGATGAAGGAAGCCCCTTAACCTAACTAATGCACGAAAACATATCCTTGATATGCTACCCAAAAGCAAATGTCATGATAATGTAAACCCAATATAACATCGATAAAACCACAACAACAACATCATTTATGATTAATTCATTACTGAACCTGTGATATCTTAATTTATTTATTTTTATCGGTAAAGAATTTGGTGCTGGCGAGTTTCGAACTCAGGTCATTGGTATCACTGTGATATCTTAATTAAAAGGCTTTAAATTTAATTTCTTCATTAAAAATGTGTAGCATGCTCATATGTCTGTGTTAGTATTGATGTTATCCTAGCTGGGTGAGGGTAGCACACCCTGAAAAAAATATTTACAGACGATCTTATGAAAAGCACATCATATAGCATCCAAGCATTATGTAGAACTCAAACACTGCATTCTATTCATAACTATACTATCAAAGAAAGCAAAGAAAGCATAATCCAAAACCCACAGTTATTTCTATAAAAAAAAGCTGAGTAACCATACCTGCACTCTTACGTCCTTTTGATGGTGGCATCATTTCAATATCATCGTCATCAATGAAGTCATCAAATTCACCATCCTCCACAATATCAGCAGACTGATCGTCCTCGTTATCAGTATCAGCAATATCTTCCCCGTAAGAATCACTTATAGAACAAATGGTCAAGGCAAGCAACAATTGAAACAAATAAAAAACAACATAATCAAACGTTAACAAGATGCATATCATAATGGATACGAATCATCGTCATCACGTTCACCCTTACCCCTCCCACTCCCAAAATAGAACCCGGTAAGGTGAACACTTCGTGGGCCAAGAACTGAGAAAGTCACTTCATCCTCCTCGTCGAATTTAAGATTTAAAGAACACGATTCGATATTGCCGGGCACTAATGCACATAATAAAACTGGACTTTTGTCACCAACATTGCACTGAACTACACTTCTCTTTGTTAAAACCCCTGGCGTACCCAATGTTGCCTGCTTATTTAATCAAGTTATACTCAAATAAAGCAAATAGCTTTGTTTCACAAGAACGTGGTAAAATTGAATTGCAATGAGATGAATTCACTTGTATTGATTTAAATACAATCGACACATAATATACTGAGGCCTGCAATCTCTTAACTCGGTATCGCCCCCTGTTTGCAAGTCCTAACAGCAACATGGAAAGTAATCTATTTACTTCCCAGTTTTCTTAAATCTTGCTGCTCAATCAAAACAATTGGTGTGTGTCCTAATTCTGATCTGATTTCTTTTTCATATCCTAGTTGGTTTAGTATTTATTAGTTCCTAGTTAGTTCCTTGAGAGTATGTAATTTTCTCTTTTTTTTTAATTTATTTGTTGAAGATATTTTCCTTTTCGACTCTATAAGAAGTAATTTCTTTGATTTTATTCTATATTGTATAAACTTATTAAGTAAACACGAATCTATCAACTAAAAATTGCATACAATAAACTCTAAGATAATATAAATTGAAAAAGAAAAAGAAAAAAAAAAGAATCTAACCTGAGTAATTTGAATCCTTCCTTGGTGAAGAGTGAAGGGTTTTGCTGGTTTGATTTCAACACCTGAAACAAGTAATCAGAAAATCAGAAAAAAGAGATTACTAAGAAGAAGAGAACTAGAGGAAAGGGTTCTAGCAATTACCCCAGAAAGACATTATTTCCTGAGTTGAATTGAGAAATTGATGATGAATTTGTAAAAAGCCCCAACCCTAGAGATGAAGAAGAGTCTCTTCTCTCCCGCTTAAACCCTGGGAAGGAAAGAGCGCCGGACTCGAGTCTTTAAATACAGGGTTTAAGTACAGCGGTGCTTGGGGAACAGCTGTAACTTACCTCCGGGCTAATCGTCATTTAATAATATTATTCTGGGCCAATTACATTTTATCATTTTTCTCCTTTTATTTTTTATTTTTTATTTTTTTGAGAAAAGGGCATTAAAATCCAATGACACCTCAAATACAAATTAATTAAAGTCGGCTTCCCATTCTGTTATCTCCCCCATAAAGTTGATCACGTGACCCACTAGCCCTAACTGCCTCTATAATACTTCCCTTCTTCTCCTCATCAACCGACTGTATCACTTACAACTACTCCAGCCCACCATCTCCAAACATAAAAACTTAAGATCTATATCTCTTCTAACCATATTTTACCATCAAAAGCACAAAATCAAAATCT
>JAJJMC010015296.1:5485574-5539892 GCA_023531435.1 Papaver californicum | reverse complement strand
GTTTTGTTTCAGGTAAATGTGTTTGGGGTTTTGTAGATTTTGATTTTTTATGAGGGTTTGAATATTAAACACTTGGTCTTCTTCATTTTTTAGATCGATTTACATTACAAAGAAGAGAAATAAAACAAGGAATCTTTAGGCTTTTTAAAGAATTGATGATACGTGTTTTGTTAAGGGGTTTCAATTGGAGATGTATAGGATGATACGAATGTTTTCTTACGGATTGACTATTGAATTGGTGTAGTAATATGGGACTGTATTGATTATTGATCCTTATGAATTTGTTTCCTTAATATATTATAAACTATGAATTAGAGGTTTGTGTTCTTCCATCAAACTCGCGTGTTCGAGAAACAAATAGGAGGAGGAAGAAGAAGATGGAGGAGAGCACATTGGTAATTTAATCTAAAGTGGTCTTCCATCCTTTTCTTAACAGTCAAATAAACGGATTGAGGGGCAATAATTAATTGATTTATATTTGGGGTTTCTGTTGTAATTGGATGTTCAATTGAAGGTTTTAAATAAAATTGCGCTATATTATTCCCGGCCAATTATATTTTGTCCTTTTTTTTTGTTTTGAAAAAAGGTATTAAAATCTATTTTTTTAAAAGGACACGAATCACATTTTATAACAAATTACAAACACGGATACAACGAATTGTCCGGTTTTACCTATTTAAGTTTCTATTTTTTCTACCTAAAGAGCCCTTAAACCAGTTAACTATAGTTAAGTTTCTAGTTGATCTCCCAAACTTCCTCCGGTCCTCCCCATTTCTCGGCCTTTTCTATCTTCCCCAGTAGTCAAATCTTCATCATCTTCATCTCCCCTTTTCTAACCTAGATCAAATCTCTAAAATTTTATTCTGCTTGGGTTTAATGAGGGAAACTTTATAATTTTGATCTGTATTAATATGTGAATCAAGGTTTCCACCTTAGATTTTTCCAATATAGGGTATGTATAATGGTGAAATCAATGATGTGGCTAAGCTACAGGTATATCTACTGTATTCTCACAGAAATTATAGAAATGGGTTTCTTTTATTCAATCAATTGTATTATTTGGTTCAGTATTAAGCTATATATGGAACAGTATGTAGTAATCTCTCCCTCACTTTCATTATTTTTAGTGTGGGGGGTTTTCAATTGAATACCCTATTGACGCATTGATGTTATTTTGGGTAATACAGGATATTTCGTGTCTGTAATCGTTGATTGGTTTGGAAATATAGTTGTGTTTCCAATTGGTCTGTGGGGCAATAACTGTGTCATTTATTTGTTGGTTAAGTTTTCCTTGAATGCCCTCGTTCTTATGACAAGTTGCAGTTCGATCCCAGGTAGTTACTTATCTTTTGATTCTCTCAATTTTGTCATAGAAATATTTTGTTCTTGATTTTCATCGTTTTCATATAGTATTCCACTGGAATAGATAGTTTACTCTGTCAGTTTGCACGAAAATAGTTATTACTTTATATGGTATGTATGTTATTTTGTTCTTATAACATTAATAAGTTATTATCTGGTCCTGCATTCAGCAAACCAGATTGCAGGTTGTGTTGGGAAATAAAAATGATATTACTAAAATTAATAGTTTCTTACTTAAATTAATTTTTGTTACTTTAATTAGCTTGATGGGTGCTAGGATCACTAGTCTAAACTTGGGTGGAATTAAAGCCATCCATTTTCACTTCTTAGTGAATGAGAAACCTTTGATTATCCCACGTTGCGCAAACCAAGGAGGAAGTTCATGCATATTACCACATATGTTCTATATAAGGAAAAGAACTAGTGGATTGGATATGGACTTGGGAAATGGACTAATGGACAAATGCATACATGTACGGTGCTTCGCACCGAAGCACCGCAGGCCGCGGGCTTGCGAGCTTGCGGTGCTTGCGTGTGCTTTTGCGTGTGTTTTTGGCGCGAGCCTTGGTGCGAGCCTTGGCGTGTACCCATCAATGAGAAAACGTTTCTTTAATTATAATAAATATTTTACCGTTTGAATTAAATGGAAAATAAAATCATAAATAATTTTTAATTAAAACAATCTTAACGTTTTGTTTTAATGGGGATTTAATATTTGAAATTAAATTTTCACCGTTTTAAAAACTCAAAGGTTTACTTCTCCTACAAAAAAACAACATTGCTAAGGTTTTCGTTTACCCCAGTCGCAGCCACTGTCCTGACGACTTTTCCCCTCTTCTTGCTTTGATGTGCGCACTAGAATTTACTTTCTTTTTCTTTCATCTTCTGTTAAGTTCACAACGGGCCAACGAGCTTTGCTAGCTGGGTTGGTATCAGGTGATTTTATCCTGAATTCAAGTTTGTCACTGAAAGGGTATAGCAGCATCTTCCTGAAGGTGTACCTGGCAAATATTGAGTTAAGGGCAGTCTGTTGAACAGGCGACTTCACCTCTCTGTGTTTGAGTGTGTGTGCAGTTTAATTCTAACCCTCCCTTAATCATCTTCAAGTTCTCTGTGTTTGTTTTTCTCTGTTACAGGAAGTATATTATCCAACAATCTTAACTCAATATCTGTGCATTCAAAAATCTTCTGTAACAATGGCAAAGACTGATGTTGAGAGACCTCAGAAGTTTTCTGGTAAGGATTTTAAGAGGTGGCAGTCGAAGATGCTCTTTTTCCTGAGTTTCCACATGCTTGATGAAATAGTGTTGAAACCATATAACAAAGCTCTGGATGCTCCTGAATCATCCAAGGAAAAAGAGACCTGGACGAGAAATAACTATTTGGCAAAAAATCATATTTTAAATTGCCTTGAAGACTCTCTGTATGATTTTTACAATGCTAAGGATGATTTTTCTGCTCACAATTTATGGTCTACACTGCAAGAAAAATATGAAGCAGAAACTGCAGGAAGTAAAAAGTTTCTGGTTGCACGTTTTTTACAATACAAGATGTTGAATGAAAAATCTGTGGTTGACCAGTTTCTGGAGTTGCAGAAAATTATTAATGAAATCATTGCTGAAGGTATGACTATCTCTGAAAACTTTCAAGTATCTGCTGTGATTGAAAAGTTACCAAGTTCATGGGCCGAATACAAGAGAAGACTAAGGCATGAAACTGGTGAGATTACTATGATAGAACTGGGCAAGAAAATACAAGTTGAAGAGTTGCTGTGCTCAAAGGACAAGAATGTCTCCTCTGCAAGAGACATGTCAAACAAAGCTCATGTGAGCGAACACAGGTTTGCTTCACCCAGTCTGGACCACAACAAGCGCAAGCCTAGCCCTCAAGGAAAAGGTAAATTTCAAAAACCAAAGTCTGCTATTGGTAAGATTAAGGGAGCTTGTTATGTCTGTGGTGTGTCTGGCCATATGGCAATGCATTGTAGAAAACGCAAAGATGCGAATTTTAAGAAACAAAATGTAAACTTGGCTGAAAGTAGTAAAAATGAATTTTCTAGCACGGTGTCTGAGGTTAACTTAGTTACCAATGTGAGAGACTGGTGGGTAGACTCTGGAGCTACCAAACATGTCTGCGGAAGCAAGGATATGTTCACCTCCTACCAGACAGTAGGAGAAGGAGAAAAACTCTATATGGGTAATTCTTCTGCAGCACAAGTTGCAGGAAAAGGAAAGGTTTCGCTGAAGCTTTCTTCTGGGAAAATCCTCACATTAAATGAAGTGTTACATGTACCAGACATCTGCAAGAATCTCGTTTCAAGTGGTGTGCTAGATGACAAGGGTTTTAAAATTGTTTTTGAGTCCGGAAAAGTGATTATCACTAAGGGTAGGGACTTTGTGGGAAAGGGCTATAAGGCTGAGGGCCTTTACAAATTATCTGTAATCTCTACTGAAATTAATAAAGTTGATTCTTCTTATGTTGTTGTCTCATTGAATATCTGGCATGGTAGACTTGGTCATGTAAATTATAATTCAATGAACAAATTGGCAAAATCTGGCTGCATTCCAAAATTAAATTTGGAATATGAACATAAATGTGAAGTCTGTGTAGAATCAAAATATGCGAAGAAGCCTTTTCAGAAAAATGTCCACAGAGTTTCTAATCCCTTAGAGTTAATTCACTCTGACTTAGTTGATATGAAATCAATCCAAACCAGGAGTGAAAAAAAAATGGTTTGTTACCTTCATAGATGACTGTACTAGATACTGTCATATCTACTTGCTTAAAGGAAAAGATGATGCTCTTGAGGCATTTAAATTATATAAATTAGAAGTAGAAAACCAGATGAGTACCACCATTAAAACTGTAAGGTCTGATCATGGGGGTGAATACGTAACTCCAATAGGAGAATTTTGTGCGCAACATGGCATTATTCATGAGGTAACTCCTCCTTATTCACCACAATCTAATGGTGTGGCTGAACGGAAAAACCGAACCCTTAAGGAGATGATGAATGCCATGTTAATCAGTTCAGGACTACCGGCGAACTTGTGGGGGGAGGCCGTCCTCTCAGCTTGCTATATCCTGAACAGAGTGCCCCTTAAAGGAACAGAAAAATCACCGTATGAATTATGGAAAGGCAAACAACCCTCTTATGGATACCTCAAAGTGTGGGGGTGTTTAGCCAAGGTCTCTATTCCTCCACCTAAGAGGACTAAAATAGGACCTAAAACCGTTGATTGTGTCTTTCTAGGATATCCCGAGCACACCACTGCCTATAGATTTATGGTCGTGAGTTCCGATAACTCGGAAATTGGTGTGAACACCATTTTGGAATCTAGAGATGCTTCGTTTTTTGAAAATATTTTTCCAATGAAAACTGAATCTCGCGTGATACGTGTAGATCCTCTAGATGTCCCTTCTTCTAGCCATTCATTACCGGTAGAAGAAGATGAATCTGTTTATGAGCCAAGAAGAAGTAAAAGACCTAGATTAGAAAAATCTTTTGGGCCAGATTTCATTACCTGTTTAGTTGAAACTGATCCACAAACCTATAAAGAGGCCATGACTTCGTCTGAAGCTCCATGGTGGAAAGAATCCACTATTAGTGAGATGGATTCTATTATTCAGAATGAAACCTGGGAAATAGTAGATTTACCTCCAGGGAGCAAAACCATAGGTTGTAAATGGATCTTTAAGAGAAAACGTAAGGTTGATGGAACTGTGGAAAAATATAAAGCCAGACTTGTAGCTAAAGGCTATAAACAAATAGAAGGTGTAGATTTCTTTGACACTTATTCACCTGTCACTAGAATAACTTCAATTAGGTTGCTAATTGCAATTGCTGCAATCCATAACCTAGAGATACATCAAATGGATGTAAAAACTACGTTTCTAAATGGTGAACTAGATGAAGAAATTTATATGGATCAACCCGAGGGCTTTGTGGTGAAGGGTTATGAGAAGAAGGTGTGTAGACTTAAAAAGTCTTTATATGGCTTGAAACAAGCACCTAAACAATGGCATGAAAAATTTGATCATGTAATGTTCTCTAGTGGTTTTAAAATAAATGAAGCTGACAAATGTGTTTACACTAAATCTGTCAATGATGCTTGTGTGATGGTATGCCTGTATGTTGATGATATGCTTATACTAGGTACAACCTTAGATATCATTAATTCCACTAAGAACATGTTGAATGAGAACTTTGATATGAAAGACTTAGGTCCTGCTGATGTAATCCTAGAGATGAAAATTAGAAAGGAGTCTAATGGATTCAGTCTCAGTCAATCTCATTATGTTGAGTCAGTTCTGAAGAAATTTAACCAGTTTGATAGTAAACCTGCAAGTACTCCTTTTGACCCTTCCTGTAGACTCAAGAAAAACAAAGGCAATGGAGTCTCGCAACTTGAATATTCACGTGTCATAGGAAGTCTGATGTACTTAATGAACTGCACGAGACCAGACATTGCCTATGCAGTGAGTAGACTAAGTAGGTATACCTGTAATCCAGGACAAGAGCATTGGGATGCACTTTTCAGAGTGCTGAGGTATCTTAAATACACTTTAAACTTTCGGTTAAGTTATGAGAGATACCCTGCTGTTCTGGAAGGATACTGTGATGCAAACTGGATAGCAGACTCAGAGGAGTCTAAGTCTACGAGTGGATACGTTTTCACTCTAGGCTGTGGAGCAGTGTCTTGGAAGAGTTCCAAACAGACCTGTATCGCTTGATCCACTATGGAATCCGAGTTTATAGCGTTAGATAAAGCAGGAGAGGAAGCCGCTTGGCTAAGATGCTTTTTAGAAGACATTCCTCTCTGGCATAGGCCTGTGCCAGATGTATCTATACATTGTGATAATCAAGCTGCAATAGCTAATGCTAAAAACAGCAACTATCATGGAAAATCTATTCATATAAGGAGAAGACACAATTCTCTAAAACAACTAATCTCAACTGGCGTTATTTCTGTTGACTTTGTGAGGTCTAAGGAGAATATCGCGGACCCTTTGACGAAAGGCTTGTCCAAGGAGGTAGTTAGTAATGCATCGAGGGGGATGGGACTTAAGCTCATAAATTAAAACTTGCCATGAAGGATACTCAACCTTGCTGACTGGAGATCCCAAGATCAAGGTTTTGAATGAGACAACTAATTTGTGGTGGGTAAAAATTAAACACTATCAGAGAATTATTTTCTCTGTCCCTTCCCTATGGTGTAGACGTGATAATGTGACTGCAAGTGAGGATGACTTAGAGTAAAGTCTTAATGAGTTCTATAATTTCAATTTAAGATTGAAATGGGGTGTAGCAGTTACCACTCTTGATAGAACTCACCTATCTGAATGAGGAAGTGGGTCGCTTCCTATGAGAACTGAGCTGATTCTCTAGAGCATTCTGAGAAACGGGATACGTCCAGGGCCAAAACGGACACAACGGCGTGAACTTAACATCATTTTAAAAGATATCTCGCGTAAGGAGTTATTGAACAATTACACTAAACGATGGCAGTTCAAGACATCACGTTCACTGACCATCAAGTAGTTCCGGTGCTTCTCACTAAGCAAAGGTTCAATTCCAAATGGTCACCTATTGCTTAAGAGGTATTTCTCGTTTTTTTCGATATTCCGATTTTTCGGTTTCGTCATTCATGTGGGGGATTGTTGGGAAATAAAAATGATATTACTAAAATTAATAGTTTCTTACTTAAATTAATTTTTGTTACTTTAATTAGCTTGATGGGTTCTAGGATCACTAGTCCAAACTTGGGCGGAATTAAAGCCATCCATTTTCACTTCTTAGTGAATGAGAAACCTTTGATTATCCCACATTAGGCAAACCAAGGAGGAAGTTCATGCATATTACCACATATGTTCTATATAAGGAAAAGAACTAGTGGATTGGATATGGACTTGGGAAATGGACTAGTGGGCAAATGCATACATGTACGGTGCTTCGCACCGCAGGCCGCGGGCTTGCGGGCTTGTGGAGCTTGCGGTGCTTGCGTGTGCTTTTGCGTGTGTTTTTGGCGTGAGCCTTGGTGCGAGCCTTGGTGCGACCCTTGGTGCGACCCTTGGTGCGACCCTTGGTGCGACCCTTGGTGCGATCCTTGGTGCGATCATTGGTGCGACCATTGGTGCGACCATTGGTGCGACCTTGGTGCGACCTTGGTGCGAGCATTGGTGCGAGCCTTGGTGCGAGCCTTGGTGCGAGCCTTGGTGCGAGCCTTGGTGCGAGCCTTGGCATGAGCCTTGGCGTGTGCCTGGCGTGTGCCTGGCGTGTGCTTGGCGTGTGCCTGGCGTGTGCCTGCGAGTGCACACGTGTACCCATCAATGAGAAAACGTTTCTTTAATTATAAATAAATATTTTACCGTTTGAATTAAATGGAAAATAAAATCATAAATACTTTTTAATTAAAACAATCTTAACGTTTTGTTTTAATGGGGATTTAATATTTGAAATTAAATTTTCACCGTTTTAAAAACTCAAAAGTTTACTTCTCCTATAAAAGAACAACATTGCTAAGGTTTTCGTTTACCCCAGTCGCAGCCACTGTCCTGACGACTTTTCCCCTCTTCTTGCTTTGATTTGCGCACTAGAATTTACTTTCTTTTTCTTTCATCTTCTGTTAAGTTCACAACGGGCCAACGAGCTTTGCTAGCTGGGTTGGTATCAGGTGATTTTATCCTGAATTCAAGTTTGTCACTGAAAGGGTATAGCAGCATCTTCCTGAAGGTGTACCTGGCAAATATTGAGTTAAGGGCAGTCTGTTGAACAGGCGACTTCACCTCTCTGTGTTTGAGTATGTGTGCAGTTTAATTCTAACCCTCCCTTAATCATCTTCAAGTTCTCTGTGTTTGTTTTTCTCTGTTACAGGAAGTATATTATCCAACAGGTTGTTGGCTACTCATGATGACTATAGTATCATGTCCAAGTTGCCGAAGCAGAGAACTTCTGTGATAACAATACTACAAAATCCAATTGATTGTGTTTTTAGCACTTACGAGCTTTCAGTGGCGGTTGCAGCAAGGTCTCTTGTCCATCCAAACCTAACTTTCGCAATTCAGAGGAGTAATAAAGTACGTCCAGACCAGGTCCGCGTAAGTATACTGGACATATGGCCTTGGAAATATTTGGTTCCTTGGATGAAGGAGGACCTTTTTGCTCAGGTATGTCTTAACTGATACACTAGCTAGTACCGGATTCAAATTCCAACTTTTTTTTAGTGTGTTCCCTCTTGTTTGATATTCCTCTCCACTGATACAAAATTTAGTTGTACTAAAATTCTTACTTTTACCCTCTTCAACAAACTTGCAGAGAGATCACAGAAATCATGGGAATTTTTAAGAGGTCAAAGAAGCGAACAATTCATATGGCATGAAAGATACCGTTATGCCCTTGGAGGAATTCACTAATATTGCTATAGCTTATGATATCATTCACAATTGGGCTACTTTTCTGGTGCCTCTTGCATTTTCTTTGCTGAAGACAGTCGAATGGGTTATGATATAAAATATACATAAAGTTTCTATTGTCAGTTACGGTTAGTGTTAGTTTCTTGCTGAATTACTTATTGTTGCCAGATTGCAGGACTGACAAACAACTCTTATTTAGAGGTACGTGAAGTGCGTATTTGTGCAATGAATTATCAGTCATGGAAAATATGTGCTTGAAGTTGCAAATATATGCGTGAAGAAACCTCTTAAGCCAAAGTGGTTCAAAAGATGATAACAATGGTTACCGAGGTGAGATGATGTTATTTTCCTGTGCATTAGGTTTCATGTTTGTGAGATGTCTGTTGTTTAGCAGACATTTTTCTTATGTACATCATTACCACTGAAACTCAAACACATTAACAAAGATTACCCGAGGTTAAATGCTTTACAGTGCAACAGGATACAGATTGAGCTGCATTTTGGTAGACTTCCATCCATTTGGGGAGTTCTTTCGTGGCACTTGTTCTTATTTCTTGCTTTGGTTACTTTTTCAGGTTGATTGCTTCTATGCACTGCGAATGAGCAAGCCTCTATTCATTCCTTCTGGTAGTGGAGTTGATAGGGTGTTATTGTTGATGCTTCGGCTAGTGGTCGATGGTGTTGGAGTTGAAAGTAGTGGTGCAGTTACTGGTGGCAGTGGTGCAGATGAAAGGGTGTTCAAATTACATGGTAGTACCATTGATTTTTAGTTTCTCTGTCGATCTCTTCATAAGGGTTTCTCATTGTGCAACAATTTTTTTTCCTTTTTGTGTGTTTAACAGTGACAGTTCTCAGACATTTCTTTTCGTAATGCAAGTTAGCCAACTAAATTAACACTACACCTCAGCCATTTACCAACCTATATTAACTCTACGCCTCAGCCGTTTACCCAACTAAATTAATAATACACCTCAGTCGTTTACCCAACTAAATTAACCCTACACCTCAGTCTGTTAGCCAACTAAATTAACAGTACACCTAATAATCCTAACTCTAGGTTAAAAGTTTAACATGGTGACAATGGTGCTCATCTACAAGGTAAATTAGCTATTATACCTCCTGTTCTTGTTCTTCATTCTTCTACATTTCTTGAGTACCAAACTATGTTCAATTATGAGAATTTTCACAACATCTTTCAGTTTCTAAGGGGTACAAGAAAGATAACCATTCCTTCACAGGCCAAAACACAGAATTCTTACCAACTAGAGTGGAATCACAGGTACTGTTGCTCTCTATCACTCTCTCTAAACTCATTGTTTTAAGTTTTATGTAACTTGATTTCTATCTTTTGGCTTAACTTGCAGGGGTCTGAGAAGGAGGTAGTAGTTGCGAGTGAAGAAGCATGTGATGGGTTGAGCAGACTTGGATCAAGACCACCAAGTTATGTGCCCACATGTGAAGGTTGCATCCCATGTGGAGCTATACAAGTGCCTACACGAACTGATCATTTGAATGCCCAGTATGCTAACTGTGAGCCAGAAGACTGGAAATGCAAATGTGGAAATGCTTTCTTCGACCCATTAGTAGAGCAAACATAGTAACCCATTTTGGTTTTGATTTTTACTGCAAGGGTCTTTGTACGAGCTCATAACTTGAATACAATAGAGAAATTCTGTTAAATTCAAAATGCATTCAGATTCTTAAAGATAGATACAAAGTATACATCTAATATTCTGTCGGAATGAATTCCAAGGGTATTCTTGTCGACATCTTCAGTTTAAATGGGATCCCATAATTTTCGTATGTAACTCTAATTGTTGTCATTACGAAGTAGTTCACATATAGCAGCACCAACATCGTCTTCAGGTGATCAGCATGGGTGCCACACTTCTGGTTCCAAACAGAGTCATTCTCACCCAATCTGAATCACCTTGACGGCAAACAGCATGGGGTTTTTCTCCGAAAAGGGATCCCTCTGAATGGTTGTGTCTGTCTGCCTATTCATAAAAGGCTTAGTTTTGATTCATCCAGCAGATGCAGATAGAGCTTTTTGCCGAGGTGGTGCCTGTAAGAACTAGTTTTGTAAGTTCTAATGTCTCCAAGAATCACTTCCAAATTCTACTAATTCAACCAATTCAACCAATTGCCAGCACCACCTCTACCTCCACAGCCACTTCCTAGACCACTGCATCCAATTGACACTTCTCAAATTTTTTGCCAATGCAACTCTATATTCTGGATTTGATCTATAACACTATAATAAAACCACAACAGGTTCAAACCTTGGCAAGTAAACCCAGTCTTTCTCCTTCATGGGAAGACCGCAGAACAACCTAGCTAGTATATATAGCAAACCATACAAGTTTCATATCAGCATAAGAGATACATATGATCTATACCCTAAGAACTTTTACTTTATCGGATAACCACACAAGTTTCATATCAGCATATGACTTGACATTTACAAAAGATAAGATTATGCAGGACAGCAAAATCACACATTGTAAGAAACCAATAATATGACTTTCATGGTATAAAATTTAAGGGCCACCAATACAAAAGAACATGAGTTAATAAACAAAAGGTACCTCCAACAGATCTCCAGAAACAAGAAGATTACCTCAGACTTAAATTTCTCCTGTGCGGATTCTATTTGCTTCAAGGCAGTTCCCTTAAATTGTGCTATGCTCTTATACTGCAACAAGAGCCAAAACACATAAGCCTCATACACAACAATACAGAATGTTAGCAATCTTTCCAACTAACCCACCTGTAAGGATGTGCTCTTTGTTAACTCTGGCTTCTTCTTTGAGTTTTCCCATTTTTTGTTTTGCTTTGAGCAGGTCAACCGGATCCTGTTGCAAGTTTTAGTGTCTTCCTCTCAAACAAAAATTAAACCATAGTAGCATATCAATATAATTGCGTCAATATGTTAAGCAAGTGTCTCACGGAAAGTGAACGAGCGAACAAGAAATCTGACCATAGTTGCAAGATTTACTAACACCCTTTAGTAATTTTGTACCCATGGACCTCATACATTTTGCTCTTGTCCAACAGGCCTTCGCGGAGTAGGCATAAGATTGATTCAAACTAGTTTTGCTCACTAAAGTTATGCCCAATAGTTTGAGATGGTTTGCAACAAAACTCTACTTCATTACAATTTTCCAGGTACAGAACAACAAAAAGATCATATAAACATGTCCGTGAAACAGCTATATATCAAAAACACCAACAAAAGCAACCCCATCAATAAAGTCATCCAAAGAGATACCTTCTAGTTTCTACCTACTAAAGCTGTATACCAAGCAATTTGACACTCTAGGTTTCTATCAACCTCATTTTGAATGATTATTTCTCTTTCCTTTAGTCGATTATATAATGATAGAAAGATCACAAATATGTTCCTTTTAGATTTAAACCACTGAAGCAATCCCAATTTGCAATCCATAACAAATCAAAGAAAATGATATCCCCCACAGACTAAGGTAGCGCATAACAGAGTTCAGTTTTAGACTAAGTTCACTAAACACAAACTGAATATGCAGATACATAATATAAACAAAGAACCCGGAAACGAAGAATATAATCTAGCAGTACCATAGTTTTTACCTTGGAAGGTCACAACCATCAGGTTTCCATTTCCTTGACAATCATAAGCTTCATCAACATAAGGACAAGAACCAGGTTGATAAATTCGATACTCATCTTCTTCATCTTTTACCCACTTCCCTCTATACAAATCACATGTATCCACCATTTCCTCAGAAGAACCCAAATCAGAACCCTTAGTTACATTACTCTCAGTAATTTTTGTCTCAACATCAGAAACATCATTTCCGGAGAATGAATTAATGGTTTTTGTTTCAGTTTCAGAGATGGGATCAATGGGTTTTTCTTTATAATCAGTAGAAACACTTCCAGCAGAGATTGAATCAATGGGTTTGAGAAATTTGGGGTTTTGAGTGAAGAAGTAATTTGGGGGGTTTTGAGATAAGAAGATTGAATTTTTCTTTTGCCATCTTGGTTGTATGCCATGTGGCATTTAAATGGTATACCGAGTGAGGAGTGGATTTAAAGACGCATCATCAAAAACCATCTGAAAACACTAAGCAATGGAAACTCTTTCTGAGTAGGTTAATCCAATAACGTGAGTATCCATTTCTTTTTCTTTCTTTTTTTTGTAATGTTTGAAATCTCGACTCTTATATCATTTTGTTGCAATAATTATTAATGAATGGAGAGATATTTTATGGCAAATCTCATTGTTGCTGGGAAGATTTGAAACTCAATCTATAACATTCATAGTCCTAATTTAGTCGTGTTTTTTTTTATTAAAATAAAAATTAAAATATATATTCAGCCATGTTTTCAAAAAGGTTTTACCGAAAAAACTTTGAACTTTTATTTGGTAAGTGTAGAATTACTCATAATATTATTTTTAATACCTTTATAGTTATATTGTCTATAATCATATGCTAAATTAAAGAAGCCATTGTAACAATTGAGTCAGTTTTTCATGTTATTTTTCGCCCAATTGTTTTACATTTAAATCCTGCTATTAGAGTTATTAGCACTGAAAAACACAGCAAGCAATTACCTAATCGTGACCTAAGAATCTAATGATTTAATCACGTTCAGAAATTTCACAGTCGTCTCTCGAACCAGGTCATTATGCTTCAAGTAAACCTCAATCTCTGCCTCATAGATGTGATTATTGGGTCACAGATGAAAGGAAACAATTTTATGAGTATGAACATTAACTCTGATACTTTTATCCTTAGACCATATCATCTCAAAAGTCTTACAAACATGTTAAAGCATATTTATAAAACACAAGTCTTCCCCCTTGTGTCACTAACAACTCATTGTCCTTGATCTGCACAACTTCTATGACAAATGGTCAATCATTTGTATTTCTCGTATTCCAACATTTACTTGCGTGTTTTAAGATTGATAAGAGAAGTTAATTATATGAGAAGAAATCACACAAACATAGTTCCCCATCAATTTATCACAAATGCAATTGATCAATCCTCAACATTTCGTCAGGGTCCAAGAGGTTCTGTGGTGCTAAAGTTGGGCCCTCCATGTTCCAGTGTGTTAAATTCTTCAGTTTTAATATTGAATTGAATAACATTATAGAATCTGAGAATTAAGGAATCACTCTTCTGTTGGACTAAGAATAATGTGATTGATCAATCATCCGGTATAATAATGTTTTTTTAACATGAAGTATGCGTCTAGATGGTGGATAAGAAAAGTAAGTTGTCGCCGTCTCTCTTTAGTTTACCTAGCCATTTTAAGGGCGACCAAAAATTATTTAGGCTGTTCTTTTTTTGAACACATCCTATCAATGTGACTATGGGATAATTTAATGGCATGTAAAAATGTTTAAATATCTTTTTACTAATTTGGTACAATTATCATAATCGGTAGTTTAAAAAGAATTTAAACTACCGATTATATATATTTAGAATTTTCAAAAAAATTGCGATTTCCAATTTGGTGCAACTATCATAATTGGTAGTTTAATTTTTTTTTAAGCTACCGATTATACATGTTCAGCATGTTGGAATTTTGAAAAAAAATGTGTTTTCCAATTTGGGGTGACTTTCATAATCGGTAGTTTAAAAAAAAAACTACCGATTATGCATGTTCAGCATGTTGAAATTTTGAAAAAAATTACGATTTCCAATTTGGGGCGACTTTCATAATCGGTAGTTAAAAAAAAAACTACCGATTATGCATGTTCAGTATGTTGGAAAGTTGAAAATTTTTGTGATTTCCACTTTGGGGCTACTTTCACAATCGGTAGTTTAAAAAATATTTAAACTACCGATTATGAGTGTTCAGAATGTTAGAAATTTGAAAAAATTTACGATTTCCAATTTGGGACTACTTTCATAATCGGTAGTTTAAAAAAAAATTAAACTACCGATTATGAGTGTTCAGAATGTTGAAAATTTGAAAAATTTTACGATTTCCAATTTGGGGCTACTTTCATAATCGGTAGTTTAAAAAAAAATTAAACTACCGATTATGAGTGTTCAATATGTTGCAATTTGGGGCAACTTGTATAATCGGTAGTTTAAAAAAAAAATTAAACCACCGATTACGGTGAAATCGGTTGATATATTACTCCATTATCTACCGATTATCATACGTCCATGAAATTAAAGGCATGCAAAAAATGGATTTTTTTTGTTAACGAATCACAAAACATTGCATTAATATTTGTGTATACATTTATGTTCAAAATATATATTCAAAATCAACTATTCACCATCCTAGTTCAAATCAATTGCGTCCTTTACTGAGCTTGTTAAAAAATCCCAACGCTTCATGTTGGACTCGTATTGCTTCAACCACTCCTTACAATGGTTAGTTGGGAAGTAACTCGACAACCTACTCAATGGAGGTAATGGACAATCATTCGTTAAACTTAAACCGATAAAATGGTTGCCATTAACAAATGCCATAATGATTCGTCTATCCTTGACCGACTCATCACACACCATCCTTGTGCGTGTAAATGTGACACTAAATCCTGATGAAGGAGGATAAAAAAAATGTACCACGCAGTTCAATACATCCGCTAAAAGGTACCCACATATCGGCATTAACATCCAATACCTGGATCCGATTGTCTCCAATCTGTTTCGGCATTTTAGACGAGTATATAAATCTTTGAACTCTTGTTCTCTGCCATGTCTATCTCCTTGTCTCATCATATCAATATAAAATTCTTTATCCTCCAATAATTATGCGGCCATCTTATTTCTTAAATTTTGTCATTGGGTGATATTCTCGGTAACCACCTCACTAAAGTCTCCTATTTGTTTCAAAGCAACGTGGAAACCACAACTTCCATTCTCATCGACATCATCGGTGGACAAAATAAATGGTATAATGAGTAGAGGAAGTTGTTCCAAATACTCATCGTGTATAGGTTGGGTTTGACTTAGTTGGGAAGGAATCGTAGAGACCTTAGCTTTGACTTGTCGTGAGCTTGGTCCACATTGATCCTTCCTTGGACGACCCCTTTTCGCTGGAGCCGGCAAATCTTCATACTCAGCTTCAGTATTTTCATGCCTAGAAAGGTCACGATGACTAGATAATCATTCCTTCAACTCTTTTCTTTGAATTGACCTCGGTTTTTCGGTATTCGGCCTACCCATCTCCTTTCCTTTCATTGGTTCCTAGGCAACCTTTTGACAGGGGTGAAGGGCTTCCTCTAAATAGTGCATCAATATCTTCTTTTGTGCCTTATTTGACGTAGAGTAACGCTCAAGTATTCGTGCAAATATTTTCGGCTTCACGAACGACGCACCATCAACCGCCGGGGTGCTTGGAGTGAAAGTTAATTGCTTCCAAAAGGGATGAATATCATTTCAATATACCTTCCAAGAATGTGACGACACGGGAGTCCAATACCTATCATCGTATTGCAGTTGCAAACCGTAGTCTCATCATCATGATCTTTGTACAACTCCAATTGTCTTATCATGAAATTTATTGCCTACCAAGAAACTTTGTAAACTATACCCTTTAGAATATCTTTATTTTTTAAATGTGCCAAAGGGAATCTATGCCGACTTTTTTCCATTGAAGCATAAATCTTAGTGAGGTCACGATCGGTGAACTCATGGATTGCTTCTTGGACCGACACGACCCCATTTTGGATACCGAATAATATTTTCTTTAATGGCCATGTGACCCCTCTGCAATGCTTGTTGCCTCGTTCTTGAAGTTTCGATATTCATATGTCCATGCAAACACAAACTTATCCTTATGTGGTCCCAACCATTGTAATTTGTAATACTTAATTGGTTTGGGATAGTTCTTGCCCCATTCATCCTCAAAGTTCTTCAAGTTGTATTCATAAACTTCATCCATCATCGACCAAACTATCTTATCCCATGCTTTTATAAATAAAGACCACTTTATTCCATCCTCGACCCACTTTTCATCGGCCAACCTTTTCTCTTCTTCTCGTTCTTCCACGGTTAGTTTACTAATAAGTTCATCCTCTTCCTTCGACCTCTTGGTACCTATGTTTTGTTTTTTAGCTTGGATATGATGTCTGCAATTGGATTTGATGTTGCATTGAATGTGCCACGTACAAAGCAAATTCTGGGCTTCCGGAAACACTACCTTTATTGCATTCATCAAGGTTGTATCGTTATCCGTTACAATAACCCTTGGAAAATACTTTCCATTATAAATCGACCTTAATGTTTGCAACATCCAAATGAAACTCACATCGTTCTCAGCATCCATTAAACCCCAAGCCACCGTGAATGTGCATTTGTCCGAAGTGTGGCAAGCGATGTTCAACAACGACATGTTGTACCTGTTTGTCTTGTAAGTAGCATTTATCAACAAAATTTGATGAAAGCATTGATCCAATTGGATCATCTTCGGATGTGCCAAAAAAATATGAATCACCTTACCATCCCTTTCTTCTTTTCTCAACGTGTAATTATGTTTCTCGGCTAACCACTCTGATTATTGCATAACCATTCGACCATCCCATTCCGTCCCTTTGATCATTGCTAGCGCCGAATAAATTATAGAAAACCACGACAAGTTGTTGGGGTCGTCCGCCTTTATCTTAGATAGGATTGCACTCGCTTTCATTATGGTCCTCATAGACTTCACCGTCTCTATTTCCTTTGGTTTTAACTTGGCAACCATTACGTGCTCAACAAGATTTTGCGGATCTTCGTGGTTGTGACGACCATTAATAACTCTAAACATTTTCCATACTTTTCCTTTGTTACCTTCGGGCTTATGGAAGATAATCTTCAATGGGCATCCAATCTTCTTTGAATTAACTCGGTATATCCTATTCGTCTTCTTTGCGTATTTATAATTATTTCTCATATGACTCATTCGCTCGCCACCTCTCTCACAAATCATTTCAAATCGATCAACTTTCACGCAATTGTTCTGAACTACAACGCACATCTTCTCTTTTTCCTTGTTGATAAGCCATTCTTTTGCCTCCGCCTTACTTCCAAATGTCTAAATGTGCATATAACAAAACAAATATCATAAGCCTAACCATGTAACATACATTCATAATATTTACTTTGTTTCAGAAAAATCCCTTGAGAAGTGGTTGTTTCTTCGGATCCTAGCAGCTCTACTAGATGTAGATTTGTTATATGGTTTGGATGTGCTACTAAAAATCCAAACCATACCATTTAAACTTGTTACGTTACTTAGAAATCTGCAGGAAATGGATAGGACTCTTCATCGAATTATAACTTTTAACTATGTAGTTTAGTAGCTTGAATGTGTTTGCTCTCTTTGTGAAACTTTTAAGATTGTTAAGATTGGTGTAATCCCCCTGGTCAGTCCTGTAATCAACCTCGATCTTGAATCATATTATAAGTGTACACGAGGCTTGCCTTTTTTTCAAAAATAAAATAAATTGGAACTATCAGAAAGGTGAACTAGCTGCTATAACCTTTACTTGCAAGCCACAACAAGTTCACTGATTTTCATGTTAGAGAAGAAAACAGTATTTGGCCAGGGTCGTGTTTTAACTGTTTTTTCTCAAACATTTTACACGAAATGCAAAACCATTCTTTGTCCGTGAAAACGATTTTTTTTTTATGAAAATCTGTGATATATAAATTAATTTAAGGAGTACATCAGAGATTCTATCTCTTGTTTCTCAAGATAATTACAATTTTTTTTTTTGCAAACTTTGTGTTGAATATGTGATGATATTTTTTGGAGATTCTGATTCTTGCCGCTTTTGCTATTTTGTCCGCAACTTTGTTTTTTTTCTTGCTGATGAACTGGACTTGAGCTAGAGGAAGATTCTTCATGGAGTTCTTTACCTAAATAATTGATTTTTTTTGTTTTCCAAGGTGATTTAATTGATTTTTTTGTTTGCCAAGGTGATTTTGTATCACTCTGATATAATATGTCTACCAGCTGCTTATAATATGTGAAAATAGTGACGGTAGATAGTGTATTCCTTTCTAACCAGTTACACGCCATAAAAAGAACTTTTGTTTCTGCATGAAAAGTTGAAGATGCCCAATATGAGCCCACTTCAATGTGCATAAAAAATTTGTTATCCATCGAGTATAGTAGGAAAACATATCCCATTAAAAGATCATCTTCTTTTTATGAGACATCAATAAAAATGACCTGGTCTGAGTCTCCAAGCATTTTTATTATTGGAGATTCTTTCTGAAAGCTGGATAGGTTCTAATCTGAATGATAGTTGAATTTGTTTTCTTCAAAATATTTTTTTATTTGTTCAATAAGGATGTAATGGGAGGGGGGAATTTTTTCAAATAAAATAGAGCATCTGTGTTTCTAAATAAACCATAAGATAGTTGCTATTTTATTTGCTAGATGAGAATAAGTGTTGGAAACTATACAAAAAGAAACCCAAGCACTTATTGAATTGCAATGAAGGATTGTTGTTGTGACGGACCAGAAAAATTCACCTTCCAATGGGTTGGGTTTCAACCCGTTAGCAAGGCTAAATCCCCGGTACGTCACTTAAAAGCAAAATTAAATGTGAGAATAAAGAAAGTACAAGGATTTGTTTTATAAAGCAACACAATTTAAAGAGACCAAGATCAAATTTGTTTTCGATAAGTGGCTGGCTAAACAGTTGAAACACAATATTTTATTAATGGACAGTAAACCACATGATCAAAATAGATTAAGTACAAGTGATTTCCACAACATGGGTTGGCCTTTCATAAGACAAGAAAAACAGATAAAAACATACACAAACCCAAGTATCCCAGCAACCCCGTGATATACACATCATAACTAAACAAAGATACTAACTCTCTAAGCGCTTAAAGCCTGCCGTAAGCTCATCTGGCTTACCGCTGCAGCTTCGCTTCGAATTCTGTGGGGGAGAAAAACAAAACAAAGGGATGAGCTAAAACACAGTAGGGGTTAAGACTATCAATACAGATTCTGCGAAAATGGTAAGTTTATTTTCAAATAACCAAGGGTGGCAGCAACAAGTATACAAGTAATGTTACATAGTTCAAAATCTTATAACATAGTTCAAAATATTATAACAAATGAAAAGCTATAAATCAGATTTATATAACTCTAATGTAATTGGACCATAGCCATTTGTCAGGGTGGTCGGACACCAGGCAATACCGTCCAATGACGGTCTTTCGGGTAACCGTCCGTAGATGGGAGCCAATTAAGACCTGACAGTTCCTAAAATATAGTTTTCTAGCTACTATTTTAAAAAAACCGATGAAGGGAAACCCTTCATATATATATAATATAGTAATCACGACAAATAAATATATAAGAGAATGTAAAACCTGTAAGTAAAAGATATTCATAAAGAGAGTGTTTTAACCTTAATAATACTGAAGAGAAAGAATCAACTCAAACTGTTCGCAAGATACACAATTTGGAATGAAAATAAAACTTAATACTGAAATGAAAGTAACTCCTTAAACTGTTAATTCATAGGGGTGACGTAAGACGAGTTAGACCGTTGGTACTCTTTTAAAACTTAAATTGCGGGATAAAAGAAAGATAAGGTGAAATCCGTGTAAAATCTTTATATACAGTAAGAAAGCCCAAAATGAAGTATTACAGATTCAATACAAGGCCTATACCGGTTGAAAACTTAAAATGAGGCACTCCAAGTTCAATGCAGGATTAAATACAGCCAATAACAAGTAAGGAATTGGTTTAAAATATGAAAACAAGTTAAAGTGAGGCTTTCCAAGTTCAATATAGAGTTTTTAATACAGGTTTCATACAGTTTCCCTAAAATATGACCATTCTACTAATGTTTGTCCTAGGAAAGGCCATTCTACTTGATCAAACGCTATTAAAGCTTGTTCTAGGAAAGGCCATTCTACTTGATTAAAAGCTTTAGAAAGGTCTAATTTTAATGCTAAAACACTCTTTTTTGCTTTAGAAATTTTTATTGAATGAATTAATTCATGCGCTATGATTATATTATCTATTATTTGTCTACCTAGGAGAAAGGCAGATTGGTTTGGGGATATAAATTTATTAAGTAGCGGTTTTAATTTATTAGCTAATATTTTTGAAATTATTTTATAAATTGCATTATTAAGACTAATTGGTTTAAAATCCGCTGGCGTTTGAGGTGTAGGAATTTTAGGGATTAAAGTTATACAAGTTGAGTTGATTTCTTTGGGAATGACACCATTAGTGAAAAAATCTTGAACTTGTTTAATAACTTCCGGACCCAAAATATCTCACTTTCCTTTTAAAAAACCAGGTTAAAAACAATCTGGTCCTGGAACTACACTAGGGATTCATATTTTTTAGAGTTTGCCAAATTTCCTCTTGAGACGGGGATTAATTAAAGACACATTTTCCTCATCAGATATGCATGGTTTTATAATATCTGAAAGAGAGAAATTGTGTCCATCATATTAGGAGGTGCTTATATCTACGAAATGCTTTTTAAGTAAAGAATTAATTTGTTCTCTATCACGAAGCCAAAGACCCGAAAGATCTCTAAGTAAGGTTATTGAATTATTATTTTTTCTGTTAGACGTTGTGACATGAAAATATTTTGTATTTTGGACAAACTCTTTAAAAAAATTATCTTTGGATAACTGATGATAACTGTTATTTTTTATTCTATACCATTTTCCTAGCTCCTTTTGTAATTCCTTTTGTTTATTCATATAAAATTCCGTATTGCTTAACTTATGTAAATTTTCTAATTTTGTATTTAGAGTTTTAATATTTTTACGAATATTCCCAAAAGTTTCAGGATTCCAATTTATTAGGTCAGCTGATAAAAATTTGATTTTATCACAAAAAGAACCACCTGGGTTTAAATTGTTGTTATGGTTCCGAGAGTTCTCTACAAATTCAGTTAAAAAAGGATGAGTAAGCCAAGATCTAAGACATTGGAAAGACTTCTGGATTCTTTTGAAAATAAGATTAGAGTCTAAAAGGATGGGGGAATGATCAGAACCTACCCTTGCCAAGTGACGTACCTTCGTGTCTGGGAATTGTTAACTCTACTTGAAAGAAATTAGTACTCTATCAATTCTTTCACATATGTTTGCTTTGCCTTGCCGATTGTTTGACCATGTGAATGGGTTTCCTTCAAAACTAGCATCTTCTAGGCCCGTTGAGTCTATGACTTGTTTGATGAAAGATCTGCTACTCGAGCTTGTGTTATTGCCTCCCACTCGAGCTTGTGTTATTGCCTCCCTGTTTTTCTGAAGAGTCTAAAATAAAATTTAAATCTCCTATCAAAAGCTATGGTTTTGAAACTTGATGACCTATATGTGACCATTGAGCAATTTTATCTTCTGGATCGATAGCTCCGTAAACGTATCTCAGTTCTAAAACTATATCATTTAGAGTAAGATTAAAATGACAGACATTTATGGGAGGATATCAATTCTAAATTTAAATTATTATGCCATGCGATCGCTAGCCACTTTGTTTTTCCAATAGATGCAACAATAAACCAATCATAAAATGGCGATTTTTTACGAAGAAGTTTTGGTTTCTAGTTTCTGCTAGGAATATTAAATCCGGATTACGGAGTTGGCAAAGATGTTTAAGATGATCTTTGGTAATCGGAGGACCAATGCCTTGTAAATTCCGAAAAATTATTTTCATTATGTAAAGAAAGAGGAGATCAGGAAAAATAAAATTCACGATACACAATGAAAAAAAGATTAGAATGATATTCTTCAACCAGGATATTTGAATGATCCACTGAATGATAGCAAAGACAAGATTACAGAGAATCTAATATAACAAGAGATACACAGGATATACAGGATATTGGAGAAATCTTATAATGAACTAAAAGAAAAAGAAAGTACAATAGCTTCTACAGCAGAGAGGAAAAAGAAAGAAAAATGAGGATAAAACAAAATCAGGATCAAAGGAATAGCTTACCGACCAAGAACCACATTAAGGTAATGTAGTATCTTTTAAAAGATATGGCAATAGAGAACATTAATTGTTGACCAAAGAGGGTGGGTGGGGGGCAAGAATGGAACATCCGGAGGAGGGGTTAAGAAGAGTGCAAATACCCATCAAAATTTACAGCGAGAACCATCATCATTGTTTAGACCATGAGATGCAGGGGAAATCAAACCTAATAATTAAATGGAGCGGCAAAAAGGTATGGCTTCAAAAAAAGATGCGGATTTAGCTTAACTTAACAACTGAAACTGCACTAGAGAGAATATTATTTTTGGATATTTGGATTTTAGGTCCCATTAAATAGTATCTCTTAGTGGTTAGGTTCCAACTTTATCCAGCTTTCTGTTTAGGTACCGGTCAACCAAATGATCAATGTTGACTACCTTGACCGTCCAGTTGAGGGTTAAAAAGATAAAATGATCAACTGAAATCCATTTTTTAAATTATTTACTAACTTTACCATTTGATGATCAAAATTAGGGCTGCATATCGGGTCGTGTGGGTCTGGTTTGACCCCACCCGACCCGGCCGACCTGCCAGTTCCTTTTTTCGTTCTCTCTACATACCTATCCTTCCTGGTCCTGTTCTTCTTACGAAAGCAATAACCAACTTTTTCTTGTTTTCCCAAACTCAGGTACTCAGAGTTCCATCTTCTCTCACTCAAAGTTGAGACCTAAACGCTAAGAGGTACCATTTAAAGAAATAGGCACCTTGCTACTCCATGAATCTGTTGTAAAGATGAAAATGAAGATAATAAAAGGGTTGGTTATAGGAGATGCTGGACAAGATTATAAGTGAAACCACTGTATGATAGGTATTCTACAGGAGAGGAACACTAAAACCAGACGAACAATGGTCTGACAGAACACCAGAATAGTTAAGAAAACAGCGGAAATTCTATTGAAAGTCGACACAAAAACATCACGAGCATTGGGAGATAACTATTTTACAAGCAAACAACGAAACCAGACCTTAAGTTGAGTGATCCGACAGAACACCAAAATAGTTATAATGCAATGGGTAGGTCGACGTGAATAATAGCTTAAATGCCAGCAAAACAAATATCAAAACTCTGGGACAATAAAGCAAACACTTAAAGGTTCAAAAAGAAAGAAGAAATCATAAAAAGGAGTTGAGTTTCTGCATTACTTGTCGAGCTAAGTAGTGTAATACGTGAGTATCACTACCATCTAAAATCAATACTTAACCACAGTTACTGAGAATGAAAGACAAAATAAAACAATACTAGTAATTGCATGAAACAAATTAAATTAAGAGTAAATAAGAAAGTGAGGGGAGATTATACGAAAAGCCTTCCTCGAACCAGGTCAATACGTGTAAATACCAAAAATTAACTCCAACACGTGACAGCAACGACAGTCGCACAACCACATCATTGATATTAATTGCATATAGAAGAAAAGAAGAGTGACTATTATTGAGTCCGCACCCTCAAAGGAAGTTCATAAAGAGATACAACACAAACAATTCATGTTCACAACCTAAATCCCCACTTGGATACCTCTTATAAACTCAAGTACACAGCCCACACCAAGTTGAAGTAAAGCTCAAGTCTACAACATTGTCCGCACCATATAAGATTCCTGTTCAAACCATACAAGATTGGACCGCAGCTACAAATTAGGTTGTGTTCAAAACAGTATGGTACGCACCCACCTTCCCGCAGCATTCCCACTCCAAGTCCGTACCAGCAGCAAATAAAGAGAACATAAACAATCATTCCCGCTCCAAAATCAAGTTTATATCAACCAATCTTTCCCGCAACCAAGTCCGCACCAACCTTTGTCCGCACCAAAATTGGATTGAGACC
Organism: Papaver californicum; assembly: GCA_023531435.1. Classification (NCBI taxonomy): domain Eukaryota; kingdom Viridiplantae; phylum Streptophyta; class Magnoliopsida; order Ranunculales; family Papaveraceae; genus Papaver; species Papaver californicum. The sequence goes on along the minus strand of JAJJMC010015296.1, from coordinate 5,515,330 downwards.
ATTTGAAGATAAGATTAATAGAGACATGTGGCGGACTCCATCGTCACATGGCAAAATGTGGTGAGACTTAATCAACACATGGCAAAATAAGGGGAAACTACATCAACAAGTGGCAAAATGGTGAATGAAACATGTAGCTTACTAATGCTTGAATAAGAGGCATTTTTAGTAAATATCATTTTCTTGTGTTCCTTTAAATACAAAACTAATGTGTTAAGAGAAGGACTTTTTTTTTGGTGGGGGGGTGGGGGGGGGACAATTCATTTTCTTCTGCTTCATTTTTATTGTAACCAAAAGATCAATAAGAACTTCCAACTTTCATTACCCATGGATATAGGTAAATCATTGCCGAACCACGTTAAATCTATGTGTGTCCATTTTACTAAGATTTTTGATTTCATTTCAATTTCTATTTTGGATTCTCTGTATTATAAAATGAATTTAGTTTTGGTTGTGGAGATCATGAATATGGTCGCTACAATTTGGCGCTAGAAACATGGATTAAGGTAAAGAATTTATTCTTCCTGTCCAAATTGTTATTTCTAAAATTCTTAATTTATTGTCTTAAAAAACTCATGTTCCTTTTTTCTTTGATGAACAATATGGGTTTCTTTCTCTTCACTAGCTATTCCAAATGGATTTGAAATCATGTAATTATCATAGTTTAACCCATATGAATTTGAGTTTTTATGCTATGACTGATTCTTGTGAATGATTTGTTTTCCCACTTCTCAAAATAAAAGAAATCTAAGTCTCAATGATTTAAAATCATGAAATTTCTGTGTTTGCAATCAATTGATTAAAATATGTTGCAGCTGTTTAGTTTGGATTCTCATCAAAACAGAAAAATGGAGTTTTGAACTGGGTTTATCAACTTACCTTTAACTTGTTTGCAAAAATGATTCAATGAACCTTTGATTTCAAAATTTATTTTCAATAAACTTGTTGTAATTCACAGTTTGTAGAAAAAATTGATAAGCAGAAAAATTTATAGTTTGCAGTAGATTGACAAGTTTATCATGGATATCCAATAACAGCATCATAACTATATATAATGATCATTCTCACCCATTCAAATCTTCATCATGATCACTACCCATTTCTACATCAACACCAAAAACAGACAAGAGGGGGTATGTTTGTTCTCCTGGTGAAAGAATAGATGAAGTTAACAGAGCTGCGACACAGAAGGTAAGAAACACCGCGCAGCTGGAAGAAAAGCGCAAGAAGGCGTTGCGTTCATAAAATCATGTGAATGGAAAGAAATTTACCGCAAAATGTATGAATTGGAAAAAGAGAGTCCAATTGAAGTGACTAGAACTGAATCAAAGAGTTTCGAGGAATCATTTCACTCTCTCAAGAATGAGAAGTTTGGTCTTGTTATGGAAAGGGACACGCTTATCATCAAGTTAGGAAGCATGCGCGAAAGGCTGGAAGGTCCTGTTACAGAGTTAGAGCACCCAACTAGTGGTGATATCATCAAGTTTACTGATAACAGAGACAAGTTTGGAAGGGGTGATACTTGGAAGGCCAACTCAACCAGAGATTATACAGATAACTACCAAGTTCAGTTGATACACAACCTGTAGCCCAGGATCTGAGATTGGAGTAACTGGGAAAAAAGTAGATGGACTTGATCATGAAAAAGAGAAACAACTCGTGGAGGAGATAGTTATGTTGAGTTAACCGAAAGTTACTTAAATAGTGGCAGTTTTGCTGGTTCTCATGAAAAGAGAAACAACTCGTGGAATTTCTGAAAGCACATTTGGAGCTTCAGATATCCCCTGCATATGTCCTCCAAATGTCCCTTTGCTAGCTGTTGAATCTCCTTTGACGATAGCAAATACTTTTCTTCTGTTAGATTGGATTCGGAATTTAAAGTTAGGGAGAAAGCTAGTGATACAAGTGTTGTTGGACTGATATCAAGTTGACCTGCGCCGAGGTTTGGTGTTACTGATTTTGGAGCAATTTTCAGTTGATTTGGTGAAGTGTTAGTGTTGGTTTTCAAACATTGTGTGTGTGATAATATGTACATAGACTTGTGAAAACAGTAGGCAGACAAAAAGAAAAAAGTGTTGGCCATTCTTTGCATTTCATTTGCGATATCATTGTTCTGATTTTGGGTTTGAGATGGGAAAACATAGTGGCAAGAAGAAAGATAGAGAAGATTCCCTGATATCCAGAAAGTCTGCAACAAATAAGAAACAAGACACGGTCCCCAGCACTGAAACGAGTGAGGACGAAAATCAACAAGCTATGGAGGTCATACTTAAAGAACTCGGTCATGGCAAGGATGCTTATATGTTAGAGAGAAAGATTGTAGAACTATACAATGAAATAGACGTTTATCGAAGAGACAGAGATGAGCTAGAAATGCAGATGGAAAAATTTGGTAAAAGGGTGTTACTTATGGCGTCTTATCACAAACAAAGGGTTTATAGAGGAAAGTTCATGCTATTAGAGATTTAAGACAATGCGTAAACTGAAGAAATGTGGACAATATGTACAATCACTCTAGTGAACGAGTCCTTGACAGAGGATGATGAAATGGTGTCTCCATCATCTTGACAAATTAGTCTTCTACATTTGAGTTTCATACTTAAAAACAGTATTAAACGCATATTCAGTTAACAAAAGTCTTATGGGCAATGGGATTTTTACTATACTTTTTATGCTTTCTTCTTCCCCAATCCCTGTTGCAGTTGGTTGACCTGCTCCAGTTCTACAAAGATTTGAGATTAATGAAAATACCGGGATACAACTATCTGACGACGATGTTGTTCTTGCTCACCATTTCCTCATAGAAGCTTTCCAGATCTTAGCGTTCAAGAAAATCCCTAAGTCGAAAGAACTTGCATTGGCTAATGATGGCTCAATTCACAAATGTTCTCATTTGACCAAGAAATTATCTGTGTTTTCTCATGAGGAGCTGGTGCAATGTGAAGCGTACATGATTCATTTCTTCGAAGTTCAAAAATTGCCTAGCTACTATGATCCGATTCGAGAATCCAAAAGAAATGATGCTCCGCAAGCTACAATCTCACAACACAAATAATGATCCGCAAGTAATGCAACACAAGAAATGCTCCGCAAGTAATCTTCCGCAAGCTTAGTCCCCACAACTACTTCCCAGAAATGAAATTTTATAATATAGTCGGGATAACAGGTTCTTACAGGCATTGGCACATATGAGAAAAATCTGCGACTAATAACACCTGACACAGGACCCGTCTCGAGATGACAAGCTCTTACAAGCATTAAACAAATATGCGTCAAATGACGCCTAATGCAGGGCCTTTCTCGAGATGACAGGTTCACACACAGGCATTGGTACGTATGTATAAATCTTCGTCAAATCATACCTGATATAGGACCCATCTCAATTATCAACTACAATACTCTCTTGACAACACATGACGAGAAGATACACGATATTGCGGGACAAGGTCCATACCACTTGCAGGATCTGAATAAATAAATTTTACGATATCCATAAAACTCACAATATCACAAAACCATATTACCTCTAAACCCTCAATGCAATCATACAGTGATTTACGCTCATGCTAGGTACTCTCCACGTCAGGAAATGCTCACAATCAGCAATATAATCATACATCAAACTGGTTACATTTTAGGTAAAACTATAAGCACTACCCCTCAAAGAAGATCCATGTCTATGAGTGTATGACTTTTGGATTATTCGCTAGAAGGGGTACCTAACATGATAATCAATTGTTGTAATTCTCCGTATCAGGGGACATTCGGACCGCATTCTGATTTCCTCCTGGTCAAAGAGAGGTTAAATGCGTTTTACTCCCATAGTGCAACCCGGGGCGCAAAAAATTCCTTGCGGTTGATCACACTCAATCAGTATATCTATATATACAAAATTTTGTTTTGCAGGGACAAAAACTCAAGTTAAAGTGGAAATGCAATTACCACCAAATTATGATACGAACGAAGCGTAAAATCATTTTCTTAAGAATTATTCTTCGAAATAACCTTAAGAAAAGGGGGCAAATTGTGAGTACCAAAAATTTACTCCAACACGTGGCAGCAACGACAATCGCACAACCACATCATTGATACTAATTTCATATAGAAAAAAAGAAGAAGTGACTATGATTGAGTCCGCACCCTCAAGTGAAGTTCATAAAGAGATACAATACAAACAATTCATGTTCACAACCTAAATCCCCACTTTGATACCTCTTATAAACTCAAGTACACAGCCCACAACATTGTCCGCACCATACAAGATTCCTGTTCAAACCATACAAGATTGGACCGCAGCTACAAATCAAGTTGCGTTCAAAACAGTATGGTACGCACCCACCTTCCCGCAGCATTTCCACTCCAAGTCCGTACCAACAGCAAATGAAGAGAACATAGACAATCATTCCCGCTCCAAAATCAAGTTTAAATCAACCAATCTTTCCCGCAACCAAGTCCGCACCAACCTTTGTCCGCACCAAAATTGGATTGAGACCATTTGAAGATAAGATTAATAGATACATGTGGCGGACTCCATCGCCACATGGAGAAATGTGGTGAGACTTAATCAACACATGGCAAAATAAGGGGAAACTACATCAACAAGTGGCAAAATGGTGAATGAAACATGTAGCTCACTAATGCTTGAAGATAAGGATAAGAGGCATTTTTAGTAAATATCATTTTCTTCTGTTCCTTTAAATACAAAATTAGTGTGTTAAGAGAAGGACTTTTTTTTTGGGTGGGGGGGGGGCAATTCATTTTCTTCTGCTTCATTTCTATTGTAACCAAAAGAGATCAATAAGAACTTCCAACTTTCATTACCTGTGGATGTAGGTAAATCATTGCCGAACCACGTTAAATCTATGTGTGCCCATTTTACTAAGATTTTTTATTTCATTTCAATTTCTATTTTTGATTCTCTTTATTATAAAACGAATTTAGTTTTGGTTGCGGAGATCATGAATATGGTCAGCTACAATACGCTTCAAGTAAACCTCAATCTCATATATGCGATTATTGGGTCACAAATGAAAGGAAGCAACTGCATGAGTATGAACAGCTACTCGGATAATTTTATCCTCAGACCCCATCATCTCAGAAATCTTACAAGCATGTGAAAGCATATTATAAAGCACAAGTCTTCTATCTTGTCTCACTAACAACTCATTGTCCTTGATCTGCACAACTTCTGAGGCAGACATGTTTGGCCACTTATAAGAGAGAGGAAGATGGATCTCAGGGAGAATCACAATTGTACTTCTCGTACTCCAGCACTTAGTTGCATGGTTAAAGATCGACAAGAGAAGCTGAGTATATGTTAAGAAATCACACAAGCACAATTCCCCATCCATTTCTGACAAATGCAACAGATCAATTCTCAACATTCCCTCACTATACCGTCCACCAGGTTCTGTGGTGCTAAACTTCCGCCCTCCAGGTTCCAGTGTGCTAAATTCTTCAGTTTCAATATTGAACGACATAATAGAATCTGAAAATGGAGGAATCACTCTTCTATTTAACCAAGCAAAATGTGTTCGATCAATCATCCAGTATAATAAGGTCCCTTTTATGATAACAGGCGGTCTGTGTTCAGATGGTGGATAACAAAAGCTTCCGACGTCTCTCCTTAATCTAGTTCTTAAACTCAGTGCGCCAAAGTTGCAATATTGTTCGGAGTGCTCATCAATGATATAATACAACAACTCATGATCCCTTTTAACTGGATTGAAGTATAACCCGCACACATGCATCTTAAAATAATTCATTGTTAATTGTTGCCCTGTTATAGGATTCCACATGTAGAGAGTTGGACGAAATATGTATGTGAACACAAGAAACCCTTCATACGAACTCAAAAGAAATTTTGGATCAAGAGTACTTGTAACGATGGGATTGATATCCAAGGAACCAACTTTAGTGAATTTTTCCTCGATCATCTCAAACTCTTTGTCCATAAAACAAAGCTTTCTATATTGGCAAACAGATTCTGAAGAAATCTCAACAACTATAACCGGAGTAGATCGCTGGCGTTGCATGTGAATAAAGGATGGGTTAGTGGTTAAAACTTGTAATGGTGTAGACATACACTGGCACTTGAAAATACACTCGGCTGGAAGTCTACTGAGTATGTCGACGATGATATCATAAGGGAGATCAACGAGATCACTTGTCGGATCATCATCAACTGCCTGGAAATGATCAGTTGTAGGTGATCTTACAACAACCGGGAGTTGATCATGATGAAGTACTGTTTTGCTACTTGTTATATGCAGTAAACGAAGTAGCTGCTTAATCCATGTCATTCGAGGAGGATGGATAGGTTTCATCTGTAAAAGGATATAATTAGTTTTGGTAAAATAGTATAAAAGGATTACCGTTTATACTATTTTGGTTAAATAGTATAATTGCAGAAAATTTAGTGAAGTTAGTTGAGTGAGTCACCGTTTTATTATATCATCTCATGCATGTGGTACTATATATTCGGTTCGATCTGCTTAGTTAGTTAGGTCATCCCACGTGAACTCTGTCGTACGTATGTTAAGGTTTGGTTTGGTTTGGTTTTCAGAAAGAGGTTTTTAATCAAAATCAAAATCAAAATCAAAATTCAAAAATCCAAAACAATCGATCATTATCATGCGACAGAAACCCGCCAATGATCATCATCATTTTATTGGATCAAACACTCTCTCTAGCGCTGTGTGTGTGTGTTAAACAGAAGATGATGATGATCAAAACTCCTTGGTCACTTGAATTTGTTTTAAAAACATAATATCAAAACCATCTGAAAATTCACCTTTAAACCCAAGGAATTAATTTATATACAGCTATAGAATATTAGAATTACTACTACTCAAAACAATTGAATAATAGAGAAGAACACTGTGAAGAAGAAATCATACGTACTGTTTGTTTAGGTGTCGTAGATTCGCCACATCCGGCTGAATTCCTCTCTCTCGATCTTCTTCTTCCGTTGCTGTTGATCATCTCATAAATAAATAAATTTATTCTTTATGGATTTTTATCTCCGTTGCCTATGCTATATATACATATATCCATGTTTCCCTTTCCCATCCCACATCAGAAACTAAATATCATGCGGATTCCATTCATTTCCTTTTTGTGTGTGTACCACTGTGATTGGGCCGAAACATCCCAAGTTCTATAACAACTCTAGTACTTATCACGTCATCTTATAATTATTGACCGACGGGTTTAGGCAGAGTAAAACTAGGACCAAGACGTGTAGTTTTTAGAAAGACAGGCATTGAGTATACCATCCAAACAATCTGTCATCTCCACGGTTTGTCAGTTCTTTTCTTCTTCATCATTTGCATTCGCAGCACTCTTATGGACTCTTTTCTTCTTTTGCTTCTTGTTCACCTCGCCATTATCTTGATCGGCGACATGACCAACAGAATTGGTAGTCCTGCAAAGAAGTACTCCATCAGTCTACCACATAGATGCCATTTAGACTACCAAAACGTCAAACTTAACAGCAAACGAAAGAAAGAAAACAAATTAGGAGCACAGCTGAGTCCATTACAAAGAGATCAAAAATAAAGCTGAGGTTTGATGCCAAAATGATTTTGTTTCTCACAAAAGCTTTTGTTTATTTGGTGAATCAGGTTGTTTAAACCATCTAAAGATTCATCTGTGCCATATACTGGTATCGGGCTAGAAATTACACCCAAGAAAAAGCCCAGTATCAGTAGATGGCACAGACGAATCTTTAGATGGCCTGACATATATGTAAACAAGGGCTACTGTGAAAAACAACAGAAAACATATTTTGAAGAAACGTTAAACAAACAAAAAGGTACTATAAACAGGTCAGGTCTCACTTGGCAGTAAGTTGCTCCTCGATATCCATGAGTTCTGTCTTTGCACCCCCCATCTTCACCACGACTCCATTTTCTTTTTCTTCTTTGCCTTGACATTGCTTTCTTGCCCAATATCAGTAGATGGCATCGAAGAATCTTTCGGTGGTTCAGATATTCTGATTTTACAAACAAAATGAGATACAAAAAGAAAAAAGGAGGTCTTTTTATGCTGATAAAGTGCTAATACTTGAGGAAACTTTCATGGAGGCCTATCATTTCTAATGTGCTGTTTTTGTTTTCTATGCACCGAGAAAATTAAAAATGAACATTGCTTAATGTTCTGCTATGCTAACTTGGACAATGCTCTCCTGATTCAATCTTTGGCATGTGCCAGGATCACTGCTACCATTCCCCTCATTGCTTTCCTTAGCTAGTTGTGTTTCAAAATTACAAGTAGCTTCTTCTTTGCTCTCATTGGTGTCTTTTTTGCTGATTATATGAGAAATTGAAACAGTATCTTCATCTTCACTTTCGGGAGCCTTGCAACGAGCCTGATCCTTGACAACAAACTCTTCATCGTCAACATCTGAGTTGCTTACTTGGTACTTTTTCTTAAGACATCTGCGGTTCACTTTCCTATTTGCAGGTTTCTCCTTGTTATCTCTGTCCTCAAGTACCACTGTATGAGAGAGCATCAAAAGAATTATAAGGTAAGAAAAATTGTAGTCAGATCATACTCGGCAACTAAAAATTATTACCCAGAGATGCATAGTTCCATTCTTATTCAGATTTTGCAAGTAGATGACAAATTCAAGCCGAGGGAAGAGAAAGGTAACCAATATCAGCTGATGAAGGAAGCCCCTTAACCTAACTAATGCACGAAAACATATCCTTGATATGCTACCCAAAAGCAAATGTCATGAGAATGTAAACCCAATATAACATCGATAAAACCACAACGATAACATCATTTATGATTAATTCATTATTGAACCTGTGCTATCTTTTTTTTTTATCGGTAAAGAATTTGGTGCTGGCGAGTTTCGAACTCAGTTCATTGGTATCACTGTGATATCTTAATTAAAAGGCTTTAAATTTAATTTCTTCATTAAAAATGTGTAGCATGCTCATATGTCTGTGTTAGTATTGATCTTATCCTAGCTGGGTGAGGGTAGCACACCCTGAAAAAAATATTTACAGACGATCTGTTATAACGAGAGATCAAACGAGAACGATAAACAGATAAAGAACACAGGGATTTAACGTGGTTCACTAACTATAACGTTAGCTACCTCCACGGCAGAGAAACCAGAGTTTTATTACTGAGCAGAATACCAAAGATACTTACTCTAGGTACAACGTATGCCTATATATAGGGCAAAGAGATAAACCCTAATTCGACTAGAAAGTGGAAAACAATCCCAGTCATAATACATTACGTATACCCTAATTGACCGGTCAGCGAGACCACCGCCGAGGGGCTCTGCCCCTCGGACTCCCCGTAGTATTCCGACAAACAAATGATTCAAGGCATATCAACACGATCTTATGAAAAGCACATCATATAGCATCCAAGCATTATGTAGAACTCAAACACTGCATTCTATTCATAACTATACTATCAAAGAAAGCAAAGAAAGCATAATCCAAAACCCACAGTTATGTCTATAAAAAAAAGCTGAGTAACCATACCTGCACTCTTACGTCCTTTTGATGGTGGCATCATTTCAATATCACCGTCATCAATGAAGTCATCAAATTCACCATCCTCCACAATATCAGCAGACTGATCGTCCTCGTTATCAGTATCAGCAATATCTTCCCCATAAGAATCACTTATAGAACAAAGGTCAAGGCAAGCAACAATTGAAGCAAACAACAAACAACATAATCAAACGTTAACAAGATACATATCATAATGGATACGAGTCATCGTCATCATGTTCACCCTTACCCCTCCCACTCCCAAAATAGAACCCAGTAAGGTGAACACTTCGTGAGCCAAGAACTGAGAAAGTCACTTCATCCTAACAACAAACGAAGAATTGGTACTAGAGTTACTTAAGAACTGAGATACTCCATCAGTCTACCAAATCATGCCATTTCCACTACGAAAAACTAACAACAAACAAAGGAAAGAAAAAAACAAATTAGGAGCACCGCTTAGTCCTATACAAAGAGATCAAAAATAAAGCAGACCAGACAAAAAGTGTGTTAGGACACGATGAAATGGTGCGACCAAGCAAAACTAAACTTACTGTAGCAACTCTGTTTCACTTCTATCTTTTTAGATTTGCTGAAGATTCTGTAACTATTTCTTTCATGGATATCCCTCTTTTCTTTGCAAAATAGAGAGAGAGATCTCATGAATTTACTACAGAGTCGGGAATAGGCAACTTTTGCAAGGTGTTCTGAATTTCCTATTGGAAACCTTTTTTGTTTTGTCTTGCTTGTATTGGTCTTTACTTGCAGACTCTGCCCTATCCTCTATAGCTCTTTGCTCATAATTTAATTTGTTCTCCAAGCTAGAATGTTCAGTTACTCAATAAGGAAAAAATGCGAGAAACGATGAAAATAAGTAATCCATAATGCTGGCATTGAAATAATTTTAAAAGCTTAATTTAAACAGATAAGGTCTCACTTTTTCGTCCGGCTGCTCCTTGTTGGGTTTGATTTCAACAAGATCCTGGTCCATGTTTTCAGTCTTTGCATCCACATCCACGCCACGATTCCTTCTGATTTTCTTCATGGTTTTGACATCACTTTGTAGCCCAATATCGGTAGATGGTATATATGAATCTTTAGATGGTTCAAACAACCTGCTTTTAGAAATAAACAAGAGCTATTCATGGTAATATTGTTTGTTTTTGTTGTTGTTGTTGTTGTCTTAATTTTATAATACTGGTCTTTTTCTTTTTTTAGTGGTTGTTTTGTTATTTTTTTGTTGTCTGCACGGATTAATCCGCTCAAAAACCGAACCCGCCCGACCCACCTGTGGACGGGTTGATATATGGTTTTGATTATCAAAACCCACCTGTAGACGGATTGGTAGTTGTTTTTACCCTAAAACCGACCCGCCCTCCCGTTATGCAGCCCTATTTATGGTTCTACTCTTTGCCCCATCTTCACCAGGATTCCTTCTATTCATCTTCTTGTGCTTAACATCACTTTCTACCCGGGTATTTTAGATGGCACAAAAGAATCACTACATGTAGACAAGAGCTACTGTGAAAAACAACAGAAAACACATTTTGAAGAATCGTGAAACAAACAAAAAAGCACTCTAAACAGATCAGGTCTCACTTGGCAGTAGGTTGCTCCTCAATACCAACGTGTTCGGTCTTTGCATCCCCATCTTCACCACGACTCTTTTTCTTTTTCTTCTTTGCCTTAACATAGCTTTCTTGCCCAATATCAGTAAATGGCGTGGAGGAATCTTTCTGTGATTCAGATATCTTGATTTTACAAACAAAAAGAGATACAAAAAGGATAAAGGAGAAGTTATTTTTACGGTGCTAATACTTGAGGAAACTTTCGTAGAGGCCTATCACTTATAACGTGCTGTTTTGTTTTCTATGAACAGAGAACTAAAAATGCATAAGAAGTTTCTCACTGTTCTGCTATGCTAACTTGGACATTGCTCTCCTGATTCAATTTTTGGCATGTGCCAGGATCACTCCCCTTCTTGCTTTCCTTGGCTAGTTGTATTTTCAACATTAAAATTAGCTTCTTCTTTGCTCTCGGTAGTGTCTTGTTTTTTGATTATATGAGAAATAGAAACAGTATCTTCATCTTCAATCTTGGGAGCAAAATCCTTGACAACAAACTCTTCATCATCAACATCTGAGTCTCTTACTTGGTAATTTTTCTTAAGACATCTTTGGTTCTGTTTCCTATTTGCAGGTTTCTCGTCGTCATCTTTGTCCTCAATTATCACTGTATGAGAGAGCATCAAAAGAAACATAAGGTAAGAAAAATTTGTAGTCAGATCATATTCGGCAGATAAAAATTATTACTCGAAGATGCATAATTCCATTCTTATCCAGTTTTTGCAAGTGAGTAATCCATTGCAGAGGAAGGTAACCAATATCAGCTGATGGAGGAAGCACCTTAAATAATCTAACTAATGCACGAAAACGTATCCTTGATATGCTACCCAAAAGCAAAGTCATAAGAAAGTAAATAAACCACGTTACCAGAATATAAATATCATTTATGATTAATTCGTTACTGAACCTGGGACATCTTAATTTAATGGCTTTGATTTTAATTTATATGTTAAAAATGTATATAATATTGATCCTATCCTTACTGAGCGAGGGTAGCACAATCTGAAAGGATAACTACGTACGGTCTTATGGAAAACACACCATATAGCATTCCACCAATATGTGGAACTCAAACACAGCACTTTATTCATAATCTAAAACAAGCAAAGAAACATGCAAGAGCATAATCTAAAACCCACAATTATTCCTAAATGGTTGGTAACCAAACCAGCACTATGCGGCCTTCTGATGGTGGCATCATTTCAATATCACCGTCATCAAATTTACCTTCCTCCAAATATCAGCAGACTGATCGTCCTCCTAATCAGTATCAGCAATATCTTCCCCATATGAATCACTTATGGAACAAAAGGTCAAAGCAAACAACAATTGAAGCAAATAACAAACAATGATCAAACTTTAACAAGATACCTATAGTTTTATCTATAAACTCATGACATAATGGGTACGAATCATCTTCCACGTCGAATTGAAGATTTAAACCATGCAATTCTGTCTTTTCAGGCAATAATGCACCTAATAAAACTGGACTATTGTCACCGACATTGCACTGAACTACACTTGTCTTTGTTTAAACCCCTGCCGTACTTGTTGCCTGCTTACTTTACACTCAAATAAACCAAATAGCTATGTCTTACCATATACGAGCAACATTGGCTTCAGTAGGGCTTTTTAAGGTCTACAAAGGAAAGAGTTGATGGAAATATGAGCATAAGTCATGAAAAATCTTCTTCCAGTACAACAACTATGGCCATCAAATCAGGTGCATAAGTGTTGATTTTTTTTTATTGTCTTTGGGGTTTGCTTTGATAGACAATCAAGAAGAATGAAAGTTGAAGAGGTAAATTCCTTAATCAATCTAATCAATCGCTAAGCTAATATATAAATTGAGAAAAAACAATTAGATTTTTAATCAATCTAACCTATGATTTGAATCTTTCCTGAAGGATTTGCTGGTTTGATTACAACACCTGGAGTTAAGTAATCAGAAAGAGATCACTAAGAAGAAAGAGAGGAAATGGAGTTGAATGAATTTGTAATCGCCTGAACCTTAGAGATGAATTTGATTTCGATGGAGATAAGTAATCATAAATTTACTGTAATTATTATATTAACTTTTAACTTTTTTACAAAAGTTACTTACAGACACAAAATCATTCTATTGAATTAGCAGTAGAGAAGAAGTTTAGGATGTTTTAACAAACTTCAGTACAAGGTTTAGGACGGTGGTTAATGAATGAAAAGGTTACAGTTGCAATTAACATCAAGGCAGCAGTTATCATGATTAGATAATATAAACACTTTAGATATGTCTTTGTCGATTTTGTCGATAATTTGTTCATCGGGTTCTTGCAGAATTTTGCAACTTCAATTTTTGAAATTCGCTGTAAAGGTTGCAATGCATCATATTGTACTGATGGCTTCTAATCTTTCTTTCTCTGCAGCAGGAGAATCGTCAATCTCTTTTTGTCTTTCTGCCGGAGATCTATACATACTTTTATATTCATCACCCAAATGTATGAATCTAGTATCCAATACTTATATCTCTTTTTTTATAATTTCTATTTTCTCTATAAGTAATTTCCAAAATAGACAGATAAGAAGTGTACCTACTATTATTATTATTATTCGGCCGATAGTTTCCCCGAGCTTTATTATTAATGCGACGACACTAACCGAACCGAACTGTAATGTGTCCAATCTATCTTGCAATTTGACTTGAGCCGCAACTATTTCGGTTCTTGAATCGATAAGTGTTTTTTTATCTTTCTCGTAACTTTTCAAAAGTTGATCCTGTGATGCTTTCTCTTCCGACTTGCTTCTCACTAACCTCACATCGTCTACAACTTCATCCAATACATCTCTACGAGATTCCGAATTTATAGCTTGACTTGAATTTAAATCCACCTAAAATCAAATACCAAATAATATCAGAATAAACAAATTAAAGACCACAGGACAGAAAGCAAATAAGCTAGTACAGTGAATCTAATATATAGCAAAAATAAACTAGTACAGTGAATCTAATATATAGCAGCACACGTTTTCCGAGAGGTTAACAAGAATTCCAATGCAAACGCAATATCCAGGATAGTACAAATAAATCAAGGGACTATAAGGTACCTCATCTTTCAATTTAATTAAGTTCAATTTAAAATCCAAGACTGAAAGTAAACAATTCAGCTACAACTGCCATTTCCATTATAAAAAGAATTATATGCTAAGAATGAAATGGACATCAAGTACATTATGGGAAAACAAAGATTTCAATCACAAAATACTCATAGTAAAACACTATCAAGGAAGCTAGACCATAATTTTTGAAGGAATGAGGTTTTTGTTCAAATATAATAGAATCACTGAAAGAAAGGCAAATCTCCATGTTTCATGACTGAGTTGCAAATTTGCTTCAAACTGTAGATGTTTATTACCACAACCACTAAAATCATACTATGCATCGAACTTACTCAATCTACACCATGTTTCATTTAAAATATTCAACCAAAACAATAAGATTTCTAAAATTGAAGCACATAACATAAACTTATTATAATAAGTCCCCATAAGAAAAGTATTTTGAATTGCTAGATTGCAGTCTAGCCGAATTGATTTTGCAAAATCAAAATATTTAAAATCTGTAAAATGAGTTTGTATACCTGAGATTTAGCTACTCAAAATTTGTAAAATGGCTACTGATTTATGGAAGTAAGCTTAGGATTGATTTCTGGAAATAGTGAGGAGGAGGAAGAAGAATTATCTAAAAAGCATCTGTTGAGAGACTGGTTACGAGATAATGCTGTGTGTATATATAGAGATGGAGTAACATTCTGGATATTTGAATCTTGGGAGAAAGAAAAGAAGAATTGTAGGTTGAGAAAGAACATTCTGGATATCTGAATCTTGGGAGAAAGAAAAGAAGAGTCATCCGTTGAGAAAAGAACATTCTGGATGCTTCTTATGGATTACATTCCAGCCACCATCGTCAATTAGATCTTTTATTCTTGCCTTTCTGTTTGCTGCCAATTTGTAGACCTCAGGGAACAAATTTTTTAGAGTACCAGCTGATAACCACTTACCTAACCAGAAATAAATAGATGAGGCATCACCAACGTTTGTCGTAGAAGATTTTTCCACCAAATGCTTGTGATTCTGTATCGCTTTCCACAACCCTCTCCCTTGTGGTTTACTGCTGTCTTGTACCCAAAGGTCTTAAACAGAACCATCCATCTTCTCTTGGATCACTTTCCACCACAAAGTGTACCTTTCCTGCTGATATCTCCATGTCCACTTTGCCATCAAAGCTTGATTGATATTCCTTAGGCTTCTAATTGCCAAACCTCCATATCCTTAGGCCTCTCTGCAAGTTGTGGAACAGTGCCACCTGACTTTAATCCAAAAGCAGCAAATGCCTCTTTTAATTATTCTTTTTCACGACCCACTTCCATTATTAATTCATGCATTGTACTGTAGTAGACGAGATCAATTGAATTCTGAGATGAAACATTCCCATTTTCCAGACCTTCTCTTCCATCCTTGTATCTCACCTTCATCCTCCCAAAGATTTTCAAAATCAGTTTCTACTTTAGAAAATATTCGATCAAGTTCTTGCAATAGTTGTTTTCGCTGAAAGAAAGAGATTAGATACTCCAGCAAATGCTCTAGATACTCTCTATATTTCCTTGTTAGCTCTAGTTTACATGAAATTTTATGTGGTTGGGAGAATACATCCAGATAAGCAGAATAGTCTATTCTTTTTGATTGATCAATAAAATCCTCTGCAAACTTAAAATTGATGTACTTGTTATACAGCTCATGCAAGTCCAAGTACCGTCCATGACCTTCCTCGCCACTAAACTCCATATGTGGTTCTTCTTTCAGTAGTAACTCCTCGTATACATCCAAAGCACAAGAATTTGGATGGCGCATGTGAATCTCCTTCAACCTATAATAAAAGGCACTGAACACGTTATTGGTTCCTGTCCCAGTTTGGCCTCCCAATGCAGCAATTTTGTTTGGTATTAACTTCCTTAACATTACAAGAACCGGTAGATCAAGGATCTGACTGCCATCATAAGTTCTTGAGAAAATGATTAATTACCTTTGGATGCACGAAACCGAGAGTGCTGACCTGCTTTCTGTTTAGAACGGTGCTGGCTTTTCTTCCCCGAAGGAATGCAGTACCCTCGGTCTCCTTGAACATATTTTAGGAAAATAAGTTCAGAATCACAAAAAGAATACAAAGAAGCAACAAAAGAAAATGTCGAAAAAAGAAGTTGCAACCAACCCTTACTTTTGATGCAGCTAGAAAGTAACCAGTATTATCTCCATCCTGAGGATCCTCAAACCAAGGTACTTCAAAAATTTGCATGATTCTTTTCACGAGGCCTCTAATCTCCTGAAAATTTGAACGAAATTACAGAGATATACACCAATAAAAATAAAGTGCACTGCCACATTAAGATTTTAAAGAAAACCACGAGTCTATGATATCACTTAAAAGAATTTGGGGTTTCTTGCTTATTGTTGGATACCATAACAATGGAGCACTTCTACATTGTTTCCTTTTGCAGTATTTCGTTTCTTCAGATTAGGTAAGCTAATAACTTAAATAAACAACACAATGGTGATAAATATTTGGCTCCATAGTGTTCATACTAAGAAAATAGCTTACACAGATGTGCAAATATTTTTGAGATCATACCTCATAGCCAGAGCTGCAACTTTTCGACTATTTTTAGCATCAAAATCTTCGGTATCATCTAGAAGCACAGCGTCACCCATTTTGAATATCTAAAAAACATAATAAACAGTATGAGACTCATATGCACCATGTAGCATATAATTTTACTCATGTAAATAGAAGAGCTAAGTAACTTTAGCACATTATGAGCAAAATGTTCTCTTATAACTCAATACACAATCTCTAAATGTTATGGTTGGTGCAAACCAGAAAATTCTGTACTTAAATTGAAATCTAATCAAAATGATAAATCAGCCATACATCAGATGATCCATAATTTTATTAGAGAACGTGAATTGATACTTTTACGGGCTTTGGATGGTTATTTTTCTCGAACAAATTTCAGCAACCCCGGCAGAAGATTTGTTTAGAGTAGCCTGGTGAAAACCAGGATTAGGTGACAAACTTATAATTAGAAAAACGTTGAAAATACTTCACACCAGGACTAACAGCACATAGCAAAGCATTGCAGATGCAGTTTTCACAAACTTGTCCTCAGTATTACCATGGACTTGACAAAAGAATATAGGAAGTACATTTAACTAAATTTAGAGAAATTTTGCATGGTGCAATATCTGACTTGCGTCCGGTGAAACACCAATCCTATACATGTGTTTTTCGTCAAAGGAACTTCCATATCAAAGGATGACAGGTCGGGAAAACTCATGACTCCCGTTGGAGCATATCACTTCATCAGGCTCAATATCAAACTTTCTTTCGCAGTACACTGAGAGCATGCTCACCTGTGTGCAGATCAATCAAATACTTACTTAGCTAAGCCTAAAACAGTTAAGGTGCAACAAGAAAACAGGCAAGTAATTCATAATAGAAACTTCCACATAACGCCATAGCCCACCATTGTGTTCAATACAATTTTTGCGTTGGTCGAGTCAGTTGCTATATAAGACATTTTTTAGTTCGTTGCGTGATAGCGGATCCTGCACCATTAATAATTGGAGGAAAGATACTTTTCATCACTACAAACCCACAAACACCAGACCCCTACCTACTTGTTTTCTTCTCCATTTCTTCCTCCAGTTTCTACCACTACTACCCTACCCAACTCTTAAAACCTACAAATTTTCTTCTTTTCAGAAACTGATGATACTTATTTACAAAAGGACTTGGTTGAAATCATATTGAACAACACTAAACCTTAAAATACATGTACAAATTGATGATGAAGAAGCTGATTCCTTTAACAAACCCATTTAAGGAAGACATTCACCTGTGATAGGGTCAACCAATCAAAGCCTGTCACAGCCCCACCCAATGGATAAGTTTCATCTAGTTCCGGCTGACTCTGGAAATGATGGAAACATGTTTACTCATCCAAGTTAATCAGACATTCAGATATGACATCACCTGCAATTTCAGTTTTTCACTTTAAATAAAGAAACAAAAATGTTCATCAAGCTAACCTCAATTCCCCAAAGAGCTGCTTGTGAAGGGTATTCCATATCTTTAGAAAGATCTAATCCAGAAGGAAGATAAAATTCTAAAATCTGACCTTCACTGACTCATCGAGATGAGCAGACCAGTTTTGTATATTATGATTATTGGAAGCATAATGTACCCTCTAGTGATTGAATTACAGATATAAGCAGGTCGACAATAACCTTGGTCTTTAAGCCATGCATTGAATCAAATTAAACCATTGCATGAACCACCTATAGATTAATCATGCTTGTTAAATGGAGAGGGCATAAATTCATCCTTGTTTTTCTACTGTCCCATGATAATTCTCAATATATTCAGCATAAGAAAATTAATCAAGCTCCGGTATAAAGAAAATAAAGCTCAACTTACCAGCAGAATCAGGATCATTTAAGTGCGTTTGAGAAAAGGATGGGTGAAGAACTGCATATCTCCTAGGTTTGCAGTTCTAGAACAGATTCAGCTGGTAAACGACTTAAGTTTTGTAACACAATCTCTTTTGGTAGATTATTAAGCCTCCCCATAATGAAACCCTTTGTTCAGAAATGGCAGAAGAGACAGAATAAATTGAACCACAATTTCTTTTTTTTTCTAAGGTTTTAAGGAGAAATGGGTTTTGATTTTGGAGACTGGAAGAGTGACTGATGGAGAAAAACTGAAATCGTTCTTCTTCATTTGGTCCTAAAGGTCTAGGTAAAAAGACAATTCTGTACATGGGATTATGTTTATTTACATCGGGAGTAAACATCTGTGAGCATTTTTCACGGCCAAGCCACATGTCCACCGATTATCCTATGTACCACTTAAATGAATATTCAAAAATCCTAAATACTATTTGTTGAATTTTTATTTACACCCAAAAACTAAAATCATCTCAATAAGCGTTATTCCAGACTCTAGAGGGATAGGCAAATAACCAGATTTATCTATTTCCACCACACACTGGGATTATCACACGAAGGCTCAAATATAAGAGTTTGCCTATTCCGTCTTAGATTGAACCGACAGTCTCAACGAGATGAGCGGTTCAATCTGGGATGGTCGCCCCAGACTTGTCCGAGTCTCGGCTCATTTAGAGGTGCATCTCATCTCTCATTGATACGGTCGATCTTCTTCCAACTGTTAACGGCTATGTCCATCCAACGATCATAATCTCATTCCCTATAAAGTCAATCAATTTCAGCTCCAAAATTACACCTTCTACACTCTAACCCTTAATCTCTAAATTTGTAAATCAGTAGAAAAAATAGAAAAAAAGTTTCTAAAAAAATGGCCAGTTCATCACATAACCAAAATACTTCAACATAAAATGTTTCTTAGAAAACTCATGGTTCAAAGTATATTATGGAGGAAGATAAGGCTTTTTACAGAGGTTATGTAACATTTACTCTTGATTCTATCAATGGTGCTCAATAACATCATAATATTCTTTGGGGGAAATTTTTTAAACAGTTTTGTCGGGAAATTGGTAATATACAAAAACCTGATGCTTCGGGATTATCAAGTCGTTTTAATGCAAGCAGCAAAGACGTGAACAGTTGGGTTGCTTTGATTATGCAAATGGCTCGTCAAATAAGGAGCGGAGATACTGAAGTCGATTTGTAAGTCGTGTTTCAAATAGTTGAATTGATTTGTCAAACGTGTTAATAACTAATTTAAAATTATTCAAACTGCAGTATAGAAAAACTCAAGAGGAATGCAAAGAAAACACAATTCGGATTTCAAACACGAAGTATGTTTCCACATCCTCAGAAAGTTGAACCGATATAGTCCCGATTTGTTGAATGGATATCAAGTACGAAAAGAATCATCTTGCGAGACTATAGATATTTCTCAACAACCTGGGTCTTCTTATTCTTCACCAGAAACAAACTCGAACCCTAATCCCCACACTGGAGAGCTTGGATTGTTAATTTGAGTACCGGGGGGTTTAAAATTGATGGAAAATGTTGGAATGAAATTGATGGTGAAGATGATAAAGGGCCATGATTGAACGAGAAGATAATAAGTTTGAAATTAGCAAGCCAAGTTATAAAGAAACCTATAGTTCCAGTAGATTGAACCCATGAGAGATGAAGTGGGAGGATGATGAAAATGGGAATTATCGGAAGAATTGAAATAAGTCAAAGAATTCCTTTTGGAATGTTTCTTGAGATTAAGTAACAATAGGTTAAACATGTCATAACTGTAATCCATTCCTTAATTAAGTTCTTTATCTCATCCTCCAGTGATTCCATTAATTCTCCTTTTTTTTTTTTTTTTGCTAGATTTAATATTACTTTGTAGTTCTATCATATATATAGTGGGATACATTGAGAACCCATAATTTAGCATTGAATAAAGTTGGTCAAAATATTGGTGTTCACTGTTTACAAGTCAATAAATATTTCCATCTGCACTCATTTTTGTAGCTGTGGATATATCCCTAAGCCTTAAAGTATTCACCAAATGCTTGCAGTTAGGCTCCAAGTTGTACATTTTTGTACTTCCTGGAGCTTTGGTAAAAATTTCTTTTTTTAAGCATAGTGAAAAATATCCTGTAATTAACTTGAGTTTGTAACTTTGTACCTCAGCTGGACAACCTAGAATCAGTATTCTAAAAAGTTTTTCCAGTCCAAACGAAACCTAATTGAAGTAACGATGCTGCTGGACTGGTACAGCCATTGAATCTTCATTTTGTTCTAAAAAGATTTCAAGAATTTGGTTTCAGACAAACTGTAAATGTGATTTCAGGTTAATACATGAACAACTAGCAGATGATAAAGTACGTTTTTCTTTTCTTTTTTAATGCAATTCTCGACAAAAATAGAATTGAAGCTTAGTTTTGCTATATGTGTATCAGTATTGTTCAAACTCAAGAGTATCAGTATTGTTCAAACTCAAGATCAAAAATTCATGCACTCAAAAAGTTGCTCATATTGTTTTTGGTAGCAATATATTTTTGCCATTATCTAGTTAATAAAATTTACATCCATTCAATGGAACTCTCTAGTAATGGTAACAAATGATTTCTGACACAGTAGAAGGAAATCTAGCAGAAAACAGAACAAAACAGTTACAGAAAAAGGAGCAGCAAAATCCTTGTTTACAATGGAAAAGTTCTAAAGTTACAGAAAGCATAACAACGTAGCAGATCTTTTATCATTGTATATGCCTACAAAAGCGTAGATCCATTACACTTGTAATCAATAGTTGGGGGTTTCTGAAGCAATCACAAAAAATTAGAATTCATTTGTCATTCACCTTCTTATCTTCCTCTTATCATAATTTACGTTTGAAAAGATATATAACCTAAGGTCAGTCAGCCTTACCTAGAAGAACTGAGATGAAAGAACATGGTATAAATATAATCTACATAACTTTCTCAGGTACCTTTTGGGTATCATCTGCACGCTGAGATGTCGTTGTTATTGGTCCAACTTTCTTAGATGTGTCTGTAAGCGGTGGTGATACAGGACAACCATCTTTCAGAATTGTGCCACTGATCCTTGTTGGTGGCCAGTACCTAAATACCGATCTTCCTATTATGTTCTTTGCAGGTAAAGGACCCCTACACCAAAAAGCAAAACAAGGATTCAAGATACAATTATAATAACTTGCAAAACTGAAGTATGAAATGTAATAACTACATATTTTGTTTACCAAACATGTGAGTCGTAGCTGTTGTTGCGGTTGTCACCCATAACAAAGACAGAGTTCTCTGGTACAGTCTGCAGGATAGTTTAAACATGGAATTTAAGACAATTAAATTATGCAAAATAAGTGCCGACCGCAGAGTTAAAACATTACCTAATCGAAGAAATGCATACTACGGTTGAAGAAATTAGCACACTGTAAATATGATCAAAATTGGGTTCAATACATACAATTGGTGTCATGTCATAAGAAGGTGGCTCGAGAATGAATTCTTCATTTCTTGCTACACCATTTACTATTAGCTTTCCATCATGAACCTGCAATGCACAAAGATCGGTTTACTATAAGACAACTCTCTAATACAAAGTATAACACTATTGTTTATATAACTTAAATGCAAGACACACTGCTTCATCTCAGGTAAATCAACCATCGGAACTATTTCTACTGCGAATAATGGAAAAGGTCTGTTGTCATAAAGACATTTTTCGTAGTCATCCGAGAGTTCCAAATAGGTAAAACCAAAGGAAGTTGCAGAAAGATTACTGGATGACTTTACTTCAAGTATGTGTAAGAGTGTAACCAGAGCTCAAGTAGCTCAAGGTAATACAAACTAGTCTATAATAAACAACTGACTGGAAAAGGTCAGGTCAATCAACCGTCAAAACCATTTCTAAGAAGAATAATGGAGAAGGTCTATTGTCATAAAAACACATCCTTTCAAGCTGTTTAAGTTCAAAATAGGTAAAAGCAAGGAACTTGCGTCAGGATTACTAAATGACTTCAGTTCTAGTAAGTGTAAAGGTGTAACCAGATCTCAACTAGTTCAAGATAATACAAGCTTGTTTATATTGAATAACTGACTACCGCAAATTTTTGCCCTAGTTTTTTCTTTGTAGAGAGCAATAACTTGGTCGATAAACTGGAATTGGATACAAGCGTAAACAACTGAACTGGCCGACTCCAAGCCCAAACCTTTGTTGCTGAGCTAAAAGTTATGTTTTGGTTTATAAACTAGAATGTACTAGTGGAACTATGTTGCATCATAAAATCTTGAAGTTAATTCAACCTAATTACATTCACTTAAAGTTGGCAATTTACTTTTTGAAGAATGCTTGCGAACAGGTTTAACTTGGTAGAATTTTTTATTTTTATTTTTTTTGCGGAAACATACAAGATTGTATCATTACAGAGCACATACAAATGTAACACATCATATAAGTAGGTTTCAGTGATCTAACCTCAACAACATCACCTTCCTTAGCGACTATCCGCTTAATGAAGACATCACTGTCAGTATATCCAACTTGCTGCGAATTAAAAGTAAAACAACAACCCCAAATTAAGAAACAAACTAAACAATGAAGATATTCACACAAACAGTGTATGTGTGTTACCTGCAAAACTGGTGGACTCTTGAAAATGACAACATCATTAGGACATGGTTTTCTAAAATAATATGAAACCTTTTCAGCAACCAATCTATCACCAACATCAAAAGTAGGATACATTGATAAAGAAGGAATAAATCTAGGTTCAGCAATAAATGATCTAAATACAAGTGAAACAGCAAATGCAGCAAAAACTGTTTTTGCATCATCTGAAGTTAAATTCAACCAATCTGGTAAGAACCCATTTTTCTTTTCTTCTCCATCTCCATCACCATTACCACCACTATCATCACCACCATCCATTTTCAGTTTCGTTTCTTCACTAGTATCTTTAACTCCATTACATTTAACTCTTTGAAAACGTAGTCTAGGGTTTTGAAATTGCTTGAGGTTTGAGAGATTAGGGGTTTTAAGTGAAGAAGGATTGAAATTTGGGGGTTTTGAGATAGGAAGATTGAAGTTAAGGGTTTGAATGGAAGAAGTAATTTGGATTGATTTAGTAATGGGGTGTTGCAATGAAGAAGTAGAAGTAGAAGTAGAAGGGAAGAACTGAAATGAACTCATCTCTTCTTCTTCTTCTTCTTCTTCTTCTACTGACTACTCCAGTAAAAGACTTGAGTTGTTGGCAATGAATTGAAATTCTTATACACCATAAGACTGGTAAATTAGACTCGTACCATATAGCATACACTTACGGTCCATATTCTATAAGTAGAGTTCTCAATGGGTCCAGGTCCACCCGTATATCACTGGACCCTAAACCAGACCCGTATTAAAATCCGCTCCGGTTTTTAAATTAGTAGATCTAGAACCGGATCAGATAAAAATCCCAGGTACCATTCAGTTCCAGGTATCTCTTTGGTTTTAACAAAACTATCAAATGTTCTTATACAAATTAATATCTTTGTCTTTTGGCTTCAACTCCAGATAATTTTTATAAAAAAAAAGTGAAAAGAAAAAGTAGAAAATGATAAAAAATTAAAATCAAAACTAGACAAATAAGTTAAATTTTACTAAAAAAAATATTAATAAACAAATACATAACTAGGATCTAACGGGTATCTAAAATTACTGATGTGTCCAATTTTAAGATCCAAACCGGATTAAAATCACCCGATTTAAATTCGACTCTGGATAATCGGATATCCATTGACAACACTATCTAAAAGAAAAGTTTTTCAAAAGTAACAACAACCAAAATAAAAGTGAACTACATGATAGTCACGACATTACGGGCTATGGCTATCATCGTTTTTTACAGAAATGATCGCTTTTTATCGTTCAAGTAAACGATATTTTATAGGAAAACGTTTGAGAGATGATTATGACTGTCGCAATAATGTTAATACGCTAAGAAAAATGATCGTTATTCTCTATTTTACTTTGTGAAATAAAAAAATAAAATAAAAGATAAAATTATTATAATGTCTATAGTAACATTAAAACAACAAAAGAAAAACAATTATTATTATTATTTTTGTCGGTGTTAAGCTGAGGTCTGTGTTGTATTATACTAGTGTTGAGGCTCATAATACATTATTTTTATTTTGCTTAATCGATTATTTTATTAATCAACAAAAAAAATGGAAAAATCAATGTAAAAAACATCCTACTGGGCATATTAAGAGCGGAAAATAAAAGGAACCCTAGACAGGCACCCACCAAAGGACAACCAAAAACAAGAACCAAAGAAGAAAAAACGTACAAAAATAACAAAAACGGTGATAAGGAAACACAATGTTTGGCAAGAAAGAAAGTCTAGTATTATACACAATTACTTCACCTCTTGCCAAACTATCCCCTTTTTTATGCCAATTTGTCAGAGAAGTTAACTTCTCTAAAACTGTGAACAAACTCTATTGTAATTAAACTAACACAAAACATGTTCTACCTTGCAGAAACAAATCAGGATACATTACGAGTTGCAAAGGCTTTAAGAACTGATGTAAAATCAGATCGAAAAAAAATCCTGAGCAAGCTAATTCTTAACCTGGCGAATTTGAGGGCTGATGAAAAATAATTTGAGGCTACTAATAAAACAAAATAGGGTCACTAAGAAGTAATTTCAACACACTTTTTATCCAAATATTTTTCGTAATGGCTAATATACCATTGATTAATTGACGTTAATGTTGATTAATTAGTTAGTTAATTATGATTATAATGTTAGTGTTAGAGAAGAAGAAGAGAATAAGTTGAGAAATCATTGAAACACAACAAGGTTTTCGTGATTTCAACAAAAAAATGAAGAATCACATCAAATTGAAGATAATAACGCATCAAACAAACATGTATTGTGTTAAGAAACTCAAAAACCCACTTTGTATGTGATTGTTAGCAAAGAAACACCATTTTTGTATGCATTTAATGTTGTTGACGTCCCATAATCGGTAAAGAATGGAGTATACGTTGCATAATCGGTTGTTTCGATAAGATAGAATACTACCGATTGTAAGCCCCAAATTGAATTTTTTTTCCAACTTCAAATTTTGATCTTATTTCATAATCGGTAGTTTAGGGAACTTAAATATCTACCGATTTTTAAAGTAGTCCTAGATATAGATTTTTCCAAAGTCTGAAAATTTTGAATTTTTGTACTCTCACAATCGGTGGTTTTGGCAGATCTAATATCTATCGATTGGGAAATTAACCCCGAATAATTATTATTTTTCCAAACTTATAAAATTTATAATTTTTCAACATTCATAATCAATAGAAAGTAACTAAAATTATCTACTGGTTATACTGACTTTCAGGTTCAGAAACCTGTCTAGTTTGTGATTACAATCAGTAGTAAGCTGGTTTTAGTTTTCTATTGATTACAGTATAATCAATAGTTGTGTAAAAACTTAGACTTTCGATTGTTTTTTTTATCCAAAAAAATTGTCTATATATAATCAGTAGTTCGTGGCTGTAATTATCAACGATTATATCACAATCGGTAGATAATGATAACCACAAACTACCAATTATATTAGGCAACCTTGTTGCTCTATATGAGGGGACCGATACTTCCTACACTATGCTAATGATTGAGGCGAACTAAAATGCAAGTTGATAATAAAATAACTTTGTTGATAATGAAGTAAACTTAACGATTGGGCTTGTAAGAAACCGGTTCATCCTTACTATATAACATTGTCCAAAATAACTTAAAACACCCAATAACAACGAAAGAAAACACAACATAGACATTCAAAGGGATCAATCTCATTGATCTCATGAAATTCTTCCACTTGTTGTTACTCTCGTCTTCTTCCTAAAAACAACTTTTACTCTTCCCTTCTTCTCCTTAGCATCATTAACACCTCCCTTCTTGTTCTCCTCAGTTTTTTCTTCCAACTCCTCAGGTGGACCTATGTAGTCACCATTTTTATTGTAATATGGGTTTACATCTTCAAAGTCACATCCCTTGAAAAAGAGTCTCGGATCAAACTCATCTTCTTCCTCCTCTAATTCAATGTAGTTGAGAGGACTCTGATAACTGTTCCAAGGATTCTCAGGATCGTTAAACCAATTTACAAACTCCGGATCATTGGTCATTATAGTTAGAATATCTGATGAAGTTACTGGTCCAGTTATTTTGCGAAAAGGATTTGAAGGAGTAGCCTTTTCCTTTCCCTTATGATATTTTGTTTTTAAAAATACACAACAAATTGTAAGCACATAACTCATAACACACACAAACCAGTTATATGATCAATGTCTACTGTAATCAATCCATGTTGAAATATTATAACCACGGGCCTATAACATACAAACTAGCTATAAAAGTTTTCTAACAAATGAAAATAAGTAAAAGACTCCAAAATATAGTGGTGGTGGTGTTAATCTAGTCATTAAAAAAAGACATTTACATTGTATCAACCAAACATTGCCTTATCCACTAGTCCACAACCACCACTATCAATAAAATATATTATTACTACTAGTTTCCTAGTTGTTTTCCAACTATAGAGCTATTTATAGTGTATTTAAGACGTCCCTTCATAAAGCTTTCAATCTTTTTCCAAATGACCAACAACAACAAAACAAGTATACTTTAGGTAAACACAAATTCTAATTTTAAAGTAAACATACCTTCATAAACCAACCCATACATGACTTTCTCTCAAGAACTTAGGTCTAACTAATCAAGAAGTTGAATACTTAAACTAAACTTACAACAAAAGACAACTAAAGTGGCCAAGAAAATCAAAAGTAACTAACAATAAGAAAATATATAACACAAAATATTTTAGAAATAATTTCGAGACATGAATGAACAACCAGAATAAAAAGAATCAAAACCTATAAACCCTCTTTATCATAATATTTAACAAGTGGTATATACAATCGGTAAACAAAACCATAAAACAAACACGGTTACCTAAATCGGAAGGTCGAGTTCCTTATAAGCTTTCGGTTATACACAATCGGTAGTTAGTGTTGGCAAAATTTAACTGTCGATTATACCTCATTTTTTGACATAAAATTATAGTTGTTGAAGCAACTATACTCGGTAGATAAACCACAATTAATAACTACCAATTAGAGTGTATCCCTAAAATTATTTTATCGGATAAAAACGGAAACATGTACAAAACACAATGCATAATCGATAGATGAACAAATTTTATATCTACTGATTATATCCAATATTTATACAGAAAAGAAAATATAGGTCATAATCGATAGATAAAAAGAAATTCAATCTACCGATTAAAGATGATGTTCTTCATAAATGAAGAACTCGAGGTATAATCGATAGATAAAATCAACTTGATATCTACAGATTATGCATCGTAAAAGAAAACCCTGGATTTTTTGTTTACTAATTTCTTCCACTTAATCAATAAAACCCAAAAAAATGAATTAACTTACATTATTTGGGCCTTTTGAAGTTGATGGAGAGTCATATCGTCAGAATCAGTAGACGAATCGATTTCAATAACTTCACGTTCTTCATAAATAATAATCTCCTTCGCTTTCGATTGAGACCCAATAGTTGGATGTTTTGATCGTGAAACTCGAGTATGTTTAGTCATCGTTATATAGATTGACAAAATGTGAATCAGTAGATTGAGAAGGAGAAGGAAAAGGAGAAGAGAAGGAGTTGTTTTTGATTGAAAGGTTAATGGGAATAATATTGATAGATTTAGGTTTCGTATTAGAGTAAAGAGTAGTATAGGATTTTCACTTACCAATAGGAAATCCCATAGCCATCTCTATTGGATAGGTATAAATAAGGAGCCCCGAATTATTTTTCATCGACCCTCAAATTCGCTAGGATTCTTAACTGCCCATTCACAAACACACAAAATTGCCAAAACTTCAGTAAAATAATTTGTAGTTTTTCCCAACCCACCAAAAACAACAATAAAGAAATCACATTAATTGATTATAGCTAGAATACCATATCCAGAATCACCAAGATTTCCTTTAGAAGCATCATCACAACATAGAATAATCTTAGTATAAGAGGCATACAAAATTTGCATTCCACGCTATGCATACCTTGAACACTTCTACTTTTCATTCCAAAAACTTTATAACTTGAATATCAAAAGCAACATTCCACATTGTACCCTTCAATCTAATTTCACATTCTCTAGTTAGCTGCAAAAAATTCTCTTCAAATCATCAATTATGACAATCTCATTTTCAAACCAATTGTTTATTTAATTATAGGGGTGCTAGTGCAACACTCTTACATAATTGTTTGTATGATATGTGACAAAAGCCCAAAATAATTAATTAATACTCCAACCGTCCCACAAATAAAGGCGACGGAGAAAGAGTTTTCTCTAAAAATAAAAAAAATAAATTAGTTTTCATAATTTTTTCTTACTTTTTATCTTATCTCAATGATATATATTTTTAAATCTATGTATCTCTATCTCCTATTTAACTAAATTGTATGGTACCCCTGTATCATAAATAAGGGTATATGTAAAAAAAACTGTTTGAAAATTAAAACTTCATCTATTTAATGGGACTACAAGATTCCTAAACTCCATCTTTATAATAAAAACGGAGGGAGCAGTTTACTGATTAGAGGTGCTAAATTATATTGCTTTTCATATACAATTCATGATGTATCATATAATAATTTGGAATTCCTAATTCCCAAACACAAAAATTTAAATGGCTGGACACTTATGGATGTTACATTTCTACATGAAACTAGAGAGAAATTTAACTGAATTTGGTCCTCTTATGAAATCACACAACATTAACATTAATATTTTTAAAGTATATCTTGATTCATATTCATGTTCAGAATTTCAAAATCAACTAGTACAGTATACAGTCGATGGTTATTAACAATATATATTCACATTGTGAGTATCAAAAAGTTGCTTGACACGTGGCAGCAAAGTGCGGAGCACAAGATGTCCGGATCCAGGGATCGTACCAGGGATCGAACCAGGGATCGTACCAGGCATCGTACCAAGGATCG
>JAJJMC010015296.1:5420228-5485564 GCA_023531435.1 Papaver californicum | reverse complement strand
ATCGTACCAGGCATCGTACCAAGGATCGTACCAAGGATCGAACCAGGGATCGTACCAGGGATCGAACCAAGGATCGTACCATGGATCGAACCAGTCCCGTAGGACAAGAGATTGGGTCGACATGTGGCACGATTAGAGGACGCCACGTAATAGAGTTGGATGACTCATCGATCCAAGTTGGATGACTCATCGACCCAACTCCTTTACGTTTAAAAGGCAAAGAAGAAGAACAAGAAAGGGATCGGCCTCAACCGGGAAGGGAAGAACTTGAGCATACTGTAAGAGAAATCAGAGCTCTAATGGAGCTTTTTGTAACCAAAAATTAATCAATAAAAACCCTCTCAACTTCACCACCCGTGGATGTAAGCCATTAAGGGCTGAACCACGTTAAATCTTGTGTCCAATTTCTCTTCTCTTTTATGTGTGAATTTTAGGTCTGAATTAAGATGAATGATTTTTGGTTGTTTTGGGTTGATGAGAATTTCTGCCCAAACACACATCAACACTGACATATCTTCGTTACAATATTCATTCTCTACAGTTTACTCCAACAACTCAAAGATGCTGATAACTTATTATTGGACCTCATTTGTATTGACTTGAGTACCTTGAGATATTCTTATATTCGTGATGGGATATCCTTTTATATGTTTCGCTTGTAACAGTGATGCCATCAAAATTCACGGTAAACCCTTTTAATATAGTTAGTTATTTCAATGATATTTTGCCTTTGTATTTTGTGAGACAGTTATAACACAAGCACGCCCATTAGTAGATGCAAAAAAATATGAAAGAAAAGGCGCACATTATGCGACGAATATTGGTTAAAACCAGTCCGCAAAGAGGTTGGCTGCAGAAACCTGTGTTTAGTACAATAATTTCATGACGAAATTTAAATCAATGAAGCATATAATAAAATGTTGGTTACTTCATTGTGTTTGTTTTGAGTTGGATGCATGTCGGGAAACATTTGCCGACCCTTTTTATTCTGGAGTTGCTTTAGCACAATATTAAACAGAGGCAAACAAAAGCAAAGATGTGTGCATGTAAATATACACATTCTGTTATGCACTTATTGCCTAAAAACTGTCAACTGTGCTGAAAACTTTAAGGGGTTGTTTGGTATCGTTTTTAAAAACAGTTTTTTGTTTTTAAAAATAGTTCTTTTGTTTTTAAAAACTGAAAAAAGAAAAAAACCTGTTTGATAGGGATGTGTTTTTAGAAAACGGTTTTTATTTGTTTTCCGTGTTTTCTTTTTCGTTCTGCCTCTTCCATCGCTTCTCTCTCAGTTTTCAGCAGCAATCGTTCTGCCTCTTCCATCGTTCTGAAAAATGAAAACGATTTGTGAAACCTCACTCTCACAAATCGAAGATTAATCTCAAAATCAAAACTCATGTATCAGCAGCAATCATTTTTTGTAACCCTAGATGTAGTTTGATTAACGGGAAGAAGAAGATACTGATCTAGTTTCATCGGATATAGATTCCCTTTTCTTTTCTTCTCTCTGTGAATCAACCAATTTCTAAATCATAGTTCTAAATCATACCCACCAGAGTATTCTTCTCTTCTTCACTCACAATCACCACCAACACATCATACCCACCTCCATCACCACGAGCCACCACCACTACCTTCTTCATCATCATCATCTTCACAATCAGAAGTTGTGATTCAAAACCCCATTTCGCAACATCATAGAGAAATAAAATCTCAGTTTCTATAGCTCAAACTTTATCAGGTAAATAGGCTTTGCAAATTTTTCTCCATTTTTCATAATTTAAGTTAGGGTTTGATTTTATAAATGGGGTTTTAAGTATCATCTTCTCTTTTATTACAGATGGGGTTTTAAGTATTATCTTCTCTTTTATGAATGGGGTTTTAAAATTTTGGTTAATTTTAACCTATGTTTTTTTCCAGGTATCATCGGTGGGTTTTTGGAAATCAACCACTTTGTTCAACAACTCAGTGATTTTGGTGAAGTTATCATGTAGCTTATGGTCTACAGGGGGACAATGAGGGTCTGAATTGAGTGATGATATGCTTTAGTATGTTGAGATAATGGGTCTTAGTGCTTTTGAAACATTGTAGTACTTGAATTCTGAGGTTGTTGCTCAAATTGGGGTTTATTGATGTTGTTAATGGGATTTCTCTGGCGTAAGTTTTGCTGAATGATTTGTTACTTAAAACCATGATTGTGAACTGTTGGTGAAGTTATAGGTGAGCTTGTGATCTACAGGGGACAATGTGGGTCAACTTTAGGTTGCCTCTGATGTAGTAACTTAAGTGTAGATTATGGTTCGCCCAACTTGTGAACTTTACCAATATTCTTGAAAGTCTACTGTCTGTTGTGCCTAATTTTAAGTGTGAATTTCACTTTTTGTGGATAGATCGTAGTTCGACTTAGTTATTGCAGTGTCTATCTTGTCAGACTGTACAGCACTGGGAAAGGAAACTAGGTAATTTAGGCTGTAGCCTACTCTTTAATCTCGAGTTTGATGTAGGATACGATACCATACTAGCCAGGTCGAACAGAGTTTATTTTCGTTTGACTGCGTGTTGTTGGTGAATAAACTAGTGTCTTCTTGAGGATAGTGCATCATTGCAAGATTAGGGAAAAGCTTGACATGGTTTGTGTCACTGGATTAACCAGCATAGGTGGGAATAAAGTTTCAGCTTAGGGATGCTAGTGAAAGACGGTTTGCATATTTATTCGTGAACGCTCACTGTAACATGTAGTTGATCTTTTGTAAACCTGATTGTCTTGAAGTGGTTTGAACTCAGTCATCTAGTGTCACATCTGGTTTTGACTTATATAAAAGCTGGTAATTTGTACGTTGGAGGATAGTTGTATACTTGATGACATTCTGTGTCGAATCATGTGGCCAAAACATTGCTAAGAAGTTCATTTTTACACCTCTATGCTTCTGTTGAATGCTTTCACTAGGCATCTTATATATGTTTGATGTAATATTTTACCTCATTGGCTTGGCGTAGTCATGTCATTTGAACCTGTAGTTTCTTAATACGAGGTAAATACGAAGATTTATGGATTTAACGTATGTTAGTGCATTAATATAAGGTTATCTTGATCTTTCTGCCTTAGGGTTGGTCATGTATTTGATTAGATGAATGGGATATTTAAATCTATGTTGCTAGACTCTTCTTAACTCATGAATTTCTCTTTTGTTTACTCTCGCTTTCACTCATATTCAATGAAGGCTCATTCTGTATAACTCATCTGATTATTTATTGTACAGAGAAGGAAAACTTGTGCTTGTATGGGTTTCCCACTGAGCAGTGGGAGGTCAATTTACCTGCTGAAGAAGTCCCCCCAGAACTCCCAGAACCTGCATTAGGCATTAACTTTGCTAGGGACGGTATGCAAGAAAAAGACTGGATAGCTTTGGTTGCAGTGTACAGTGATGCATGGCTTCTTGCTGTTGCTTTCTATTTCGGGGCCAGATTTGGATTCGACAAAATTGACAGGTATACTTAAATTTAGATATCTTCAGCACTGTTTGGTACATGTTTAATCTTGAGTTATATTTAGTCCTCGAATCACAGTCTGTCAACTACAAACTGTGTTTGGTTGTGTGTATGTCACTTATACATGGTCATTTCTTGCGGTGATTTTTTTCCTGGTTTTGTATATTAGTTACTATACATGTCTACATCATAGGTGGCTCTGAAGCCTGATGAGTTTCCTGTTGTGCTGTAATCATTTGAGTTGTTGCAGTACGTTTCAAGTTTTCAATCATTACATTTGTGTTTGTGTTTGATGTTTCATGGAGTGTTAGTCGTGTGGTTACTTTGATGAATTTATTCAGATAGATTTGAGATGATCTGTATGGTTCTTGATAGTAATTTTGTGGATCCTGAAGTGTCATTCAGTTTAACTTGTCATTTTAAAAACTTTATTATTATTTAGCATCAACTTTTGGCTGAAATTTGAAATAAAGAGCTGGTTTGGAGTTATTCTGACGTTAGTTCTATTTTAGTAACACAAGTTTCTCTCCGCGGTGATTCTTTCTACTTTATGGTGTTTGACCCTTGTTAGTTCTAAGTCTTGTCAAGGAAAAGTATTTGTTTCTAGTAGATGGTATCGTTAGTTGTTAGGTCTGAATTACGGATTTTCTGTTTGTTTGGACTTTCGATTCGTTGTTTTTCGTTTGGTTCGATACCAATTCAAGATTCTCAAAGGAGGCATTGGATTGTCAATGCTGTATCATTATCATTGAATATCGAATCGTTTATTTTTACGCCTGCTTTGTAAAGTAGGAATCAAATGAAAATAATGTCTCATGGAATAGTGGAAGTATCTTGAATTGTAGGTTTTGAAAGCTGAATTGTAGAATATTTTTCTACATACTTTGTTGATATACTTAGGTGGCTTATTGTCTTTGTTTTAGTATGCTCAGCAAAAAATGATGGTCAACCTGTAATGAGTGATTTAAGATTGAGTAAAATTGCCACTGTAAGCTTTGGGGTACATCTACAGGTAAATTTGTCTGAATGCAGATTGCTCAGCCATTTTTAGTTCCTTTCCACATTTAGAATAGGACAGTGAAGTCCAAATGTCTTTGTATAGTCGTGAACAACAATTTTACCTGGTTGCGGCATTTTCTGTTTCTGATAGCAATTGTGCATTTCTCTACTAATATTAATTAGCGCATAAAAACGTTCATTTGGACCGTTAAACTGAATCTAAGGGTGGGAATGGGTGCAATGAATATGCTAATCTCATCTTGGATGGAAGAACAGACCCTGAATCTTACAAGAATTGTGATCTTTTGGTTAATCATAAGGATTTGGAGTCTTACATTCAAAAAATTGCTGATGGAAATGCTGGTCCGGTTCTTACCGGGAAACCGATTACAGCTATCTCTTTAAGGTATACATTGATCGCCTTTTTTATGCGATTTCGTGTTGTTATGCTGTGTTGGAATGTTTGTTGAATTTTGTTTTTGTTTTAGTTCTGGTACTACACAAGGCAAGCCGAAGTTTGTTCCGTTTAACAATGAATTGGTGAAGAACACAATGCAGATATACCGGACATCGTTCGCCTTTAGAAATCGGTAAGAACTGCAATTTTGCGATTTTTTAGTTGCAGACCTTAAATTTGTAGCCTAGACCATTATTTGGTTATTGGCAATTGACAAAATGTAACACCTTTTGCGTGGCAGAGAATGCCCAACTGGAAAGGATAGAGCGCTGCAGTTCATTTACAGCAGCAAGCAGTTCAAAACGAAAGGAGGTCTTTCAGCAAGTACCGCAACAACAAATATTTACCGTAGCACTGAATTTAAGAACACAATGAAGGCACTCAGTTCTCAGTGTTGTAGTTCGGATGAAGTCATTTTTGCGCCTGATTTCCATCAATCCTTATATTGTCATCTCTTGTGTGGACTTATCTACAGGGATGAAGTTCAACTCGTTTCTTCGACTTTCGCTCACAGCATTGTCCATGCGTTCCGAAAATTTGAAGAAGCATGGGAAGATCTATGTTCCGATATCCGTGATGGGGTTCTTTTTGAGCGAGTGACAATCCCATCTGTACGAGCTGCTATGTTAAGAATTCTGAAACCCAATCCTGAATTGGCAGATTTGCTGTATGACACATGCAAAAATTTGAGTAACTGGTCTGGATTGATTCCAGAGCTATTTCCCAATGCTAAGTATATCTATGGGATCATGACCGGCTCTATGTTGCCGTATCTGAAGAAGCTGAGATATTATGCTGGAAAGCTACCTCTCTGTAGTGCAGATTACGGTTCTTCTCTGTAATACACTTCTGTAACTTGATTTGCTTGACATACAGAAAGGTGAGTACTGAGGACCATATCCCTCTTTAGGATTTAGGAAAGTGTACATCTAGAGGCTAGAAAATGCATATCAAATTGCTGTACTTATTTAGGAACAAAGGCTTATAAGTAATTTTTGAAATATCAATTTTAATTTATGACTGATTTTAAAAAAATGTGTTTTTAAAAACATTTTTATCAAATAATTTTTTAAAATTTATTAGAAAATAAAAATAAAGGAAAAGAATATGTTTTAAAAATAATAGAAAATAATATTTAAAAACTGTTTTTAAAAATCATACTAATCACGCCATAAACTTTTCACCAGTACCTTGTGAACATTTGATAAATAGAAGGGAGGTGCTATTTACAGTCTTAGTTACCGCCCGGTTGCCCCGAAGGCTCAAAAGAGAGCTAGAAGATTTTGTGAAGTTTAACAATAGTACTTTGCAACGGATATGTAGCTTATTAGTAGTTATCTTGATATGCTACACAACAGGAACAGACATTGGGCAAAGGCTACAGAAATTACCATAACAAACCGAACCAAGGCGAACGTGCAGGAAACCAGATAGAGGGGAGTATTCTTTGTCCCCTAGACAGATGTTTGACAACACCCTAGTTTTTTTTGTTAGTTGTTGCATACTTGCATATGAAAATGCTGTACTTAATATAATAAGAACCTAAGACTGTCCAACCTGTTGGAAAACGTAGATATCGATCACTAAAAGCAATAAACTACCATGTGTGTATCAATACAGATATTCCTTGGTGTAATTCATACATGCACGTCTATAGATTACACATCTGTTTATCACAGGCTTTGGTATTTTTATTTATTTTTCATATAGTACAGTCGGTAGGGGACACAGTATTGGTCATTAATGGTCGGAACAGTGCAGATACAGCGCAAGGATTGAGGAAGTTTCACCACATGAGTATGTCCCACTCACATACCTTGTAGCCAGACTATAAAAGCACCAGGGTGAACCAATCCATCATCAAAACATAATTCTTCTGAACTTTGTATATTGCTAATACCTTCTTCGTCTTCTAAACTAGGCGAAAATGTCTTCCTACCATGCTCGCTCCATCAGTTTGCCCAAGAGATCTCACCCCCTCACTGATGCAGTTGAGGAACAATTGTGTAAACTCAGATCTTCAGATCTCACCTCATCAATTTCCAACAACTTGGCTGCTCTAAAAGACTTGTATGAATGTGTTGAGGATTTTCTTTCAATTGGAGATGGGAAATGCTTAGACACAGTCTTGGACAGATCTGTCATGTTATTGGATGTGTGTGGAACTATTAAGGATGTTTTGTCTATGATGAAGCAATCTGTCCAGGATCTTGAATCATCTATCCGAAGGCGATCAAATGAATTTGACGCATACATGAGCTCTAGAAAGAAAGTCTGCAAAGTCATCCAAAAATGCCTTTCAGATCTCAAGAGAAACACCAACAAGAACAATGATCTCGTCACCGATGTCAGCCTCCTAACAGAAGTTGAAGCGACTACTCTTGCAGTTTTTGAATCTGTATTGTCTTTCCTATCTGGACCAAAGCAAAGCAAATGGTCACTAGTCTCTAGGTTGACCACTAAACGCGCAACACAAGAAGCTTTTACTGAAGTAACTAAGGTTGACGTTGCATTGAGAACAAAAGTCATCGAAGTAAACGAAGTGCAGAAGCCATTGGCATCCCTTGAGATGAACCTACAAGGTCTTGAAGATGGATTAGAATCTGTCTTTAGGTGTCTGATCAAGAACCGAGTTTCACTTCTTAATATTCTTAACCAGTAGATTCATAGATACATGCACCACCATCGGTATTTTCCGCATTTTATCAGGAATTGCCTCATGGAATTTTTACTGTACATGCTGTATATAAAAGAAAAAACAAAGTATACTAATACAAGAAATCACTTTACTCCAAACAATTGTCGCAGATTATTGTTTACTGTTTCTTTAGTGGTGCATGTGCAAATTTACATTCAGTAACTAATACTGTCATGAACGCGAACAAATTACACGGTATTTAAGGCCTTGTTCAAGCTGTCTCAGTTTAAATGATTAAGGAAGCATTGACATTTATTAATATATGAGATGAACATGTGAAGATTCTAACTGTTAGAGACATTAGGGAACATATGCATAGGTTAACATGTTTGCATCACATTGATTGTATTAAATTCAAGGCTGTGGAGATTCTTTTTGTTAGATAGTTGAAGGACTATTCCTTACTTTTTTAAATGTCAACTTAAACAAACTCTTGCATCATCTACTTGTAACATTTTACAGGTATAACAGAGCTCAGGAAGCACTACGCTGTCATGTGTACACATCCATGGACTGGGTGATGGCTACTCGTGCAAATGTATGTCATACAGTCATTGCCTTACAGCCTTAGATAGTTTTTTTTAATAATTATTAGTTGTGATAAAGCGACAAGTTCGACGATACTAACATGTAGTACTAATCTTCCTAGCTTCCTACATGTATATTGGTGTATGTCACTGAGAAATGGAACAACCCACAGACGTGGGCGAGAAAAGGAGAGGTTCCACCACATGACAAACCCGAAAGAAGTGACTACGGCTAAACGAGATTCCTCGTGTCCCCTTTAGCTTTGTATGTACAAGGTGCAGTATGGGTTAACCTTTTACCAACAATAACAACTTAAGTTTAATAAAACTATTTACATTCTCTTAGAGATGGCAATATACCTATCTGTAACTGTAAACATTCAAGATTTTATCATTAAACAACACACACATATCATATCAGTAGGTTCCATTGATCTAACCTCAACAACATCAACTTCCTTCGCTACGATTCTTAATAAAGATAACTGTCCGTATATCCACTTGCTGCAAAGTTTCAAAAAAAAAAAACAAACACCAAATTAAGAAACATAACTTATTAAAACAATGAGGCTAAACCAATGTAACATTTACACAAACAGTCTATGTGTTTACCTGCAAAACTGGTGGACTCAAAAGTAATATGAGACATTTGGAATAAATCCAAATGAAACACAGCAAATGCAGCAACAACTGTTTTTGCATCATCAGACGTCAAATTCAACCAAACTGGTAAAAACCCATTTTTCTTTCCTCTTCCTTCTCCATCATCATTCTCCACCAGCACCACCATCATCATCCAATTTCAGTTTTGTTTCTTCACTAGTGTCTTTAACTCCATTACGTGTAACTCTTTTAGGATAGGAAGATTGAAATTATGGGTTTGAATGGAAGAAGTAATTTGGGTTAATTTAGAGTAATGAATTTTCAAGGAAGAATTAGAAGCAGAAGGGAAGAACTGTAATGAACTCATTCTTCTGAGTCTACTCCGCAGTAGAAGACCGATGGTTGGCCCTAAATGGCTCGAGTGGATCAAGTCGGGCCTGTGTCTGTAGGTATATCAGGCCCTTATGAACTGAGCTGATACAATAAGTACTATCAGATAGCTGATTTTGCTTTCTGAAACGGTGATTAGTTGCTACAGAGATGAACAAAAAGCAAACCAAATCAAATTTCATTTTGTTTCCTATTTAGCTATTAACTTGCATGAAATATTTCAACAGCTTGAGCATTGCACTGTCTTAGTTCCTATGATTGAGAAACCCCTGTTAACTGTTGGGAGATAACGATTACTCCAACTGACCAAGTCAGGGTCAGCTAAAATGAAGGGATATCTCTGTGTATATGCACATCCAAAACCTGAATACTAGGCACTCCTAAAGACTAGGCATTACTATTGTAACTGTGCATATGCTAGTGTGTATATAAACAATGCTTCTGTGAATGATAAAGATAACTTGATTTCTCAATCTAACATGGTATCAGAGCCCTGATCCAATCTTTGTTTTTCTTCATTGAAATGGCTGAAACCAGCACAAACACAATTCACAACACCAATACCTCTACTCAAACTCTAGTTAGTATTAATGTTGCAGCCCAGGCTCCATTGAAACTAACCTCCTCCAACTTCAATTCATGGAAACTTCAATTCAACACCCTGTTTGTAGGATATGACCTCATTGGTTATATTGATGGTTCCATATCAACCCCTCCAAAAACTATAACACAAGATGGCAACACCGTCACTAACCCAGCTTACCATCTTTGGAACAGACAAGACCAGCTTATCTTGAATGCTATTTTAGGCTCTCTTTCTGCACCTGTCATTCCCTTTATAACACAAGCTAAAACTGCAAAACAAGCCTGGGATATCCTTGCAAATACTTATGCAAAGCCATCAAGAGGTAGAATCAAACAACTCAAAAATCAACTCAAAAATACAGACAAAGGTTCACTATCTGTCAGTGAATTCATGCAGTCAGTCAGGGCCAAAGCTGATGACCTGGCTCTGCTTGGTGCACCATTAGATGCTGAGGAGATAACAGACAAAGTCCTTGATGGACTCAATGAAGACTACAAAGAACTTGTTAGAGCAGTCCAGGCAAGGGACACTAACATAACCTTTGAAGAATTACATGAGAAACTTCTGAATTTTGAAGCCTCCCTAGCTATCAAAACTCCTGAACCACAACATTTTTCACCATCTGTACATGCTACCATCAGAAGCACTACCCCATGGAATTCCAAACAACAGCATCCAAACTGGCACAACCCAACCAATCCATCTTCTTCCTATTACACTCAACCCAGGCAGCAAAAATTCAACTCTGGACACATTTCTACACCATCAAATCCCAGGCAGAACAGAACCTATCTTGGTCTCTGTCAGCTCTGCAGAGTTCAGGGACACACTGCCAAAAGGTGTCCCTCCTTCAAATTTACTCCAACAAATCAATCAACCCAAGAAAAACAATGGCATCCACAGGTTAATTCAACCACACCAGGAAGCAGCAATCAACCATGGCTACTTGACACTGGTGCTTCCCACCATGTAACTTCTGACATGGAGAACCTGGCAATTCACAGTCCATATGCTGTCCAAGATGATATTATGCTTGGGGATGGCACAACTCTTCCAATTACTCACACTGGTTCAACTCCTCTAACCTGCTCCACCAAAAACTTTCAACTTGAGAATGTTTTATGTGTACCAAATATGAAAAAGAACTTACTTTCTATATCTCAGTTTTGTCAAACTAACAATGTGTCAGTTGAGTTCTTACCCTATTCTTTTCTTGTGAAGGAGCTGGACACAGGAACAACTCTAATGGAGGGACCAACTAAGGATGGGGTGTATGAGTGGCCAACTACATCAACAAAGTTTGCTTTCTCTACAACAAAACTCAACTCCTACTGCTGGCATAACAGACTAGGCCACCCCTCTTTTCCAATTCTGCAACACATAGTGTCAACCTACAACTTAGGCCAGCTCCTTAAAATGTCTTCCTTTACTTCATGTAATTCCTGCAACTGCAATAAAAGTCATAAGTTAAAGTTCTCAACTTCTTCAATTATCTC
Organism: Papaver californicum; assembly: GCA_023531435.1. Classification (NCBI taxonomy): domain Eukaryota; kingdom Viridiplantae; phylum Streptophyta; class Magnoliopsida; order Ranunculales; family Papaveraceae; genus Papaver; species Papaver californicum. Next base: position 5,474,322 of record JAJJMC010015296.1, on the reverse strand, counting down.
TACAGAACCCTTACAAACTATCTACAGTGATGTATGGACATCACCTGTCCTATCCACAACTGGCTTCAAATATTACGTAATCTTTTTGGATCATTACACAAGGTACACATGGTTTTATCCACTCACCAATAAATCAGATGTCAAACAAACATTCATCAAATTCAAAGCTCTAACTGAAAACTACTTCAACTCAAAAATCAAAACACTCTACTCTGATAATGGGGGTGAGTACATTAGCATGAAAACATTCTTAACAACTTCTGGCATCTCACACTTCACTACACCACCACACACTCCTGAGCACAATGGCATGTCAGAAAGAAAACATCTTCATATAGTTGAGACAGGTCTCTCATTACTCACTCATGCTTCTTTACCCCTCAGTTATTGGCCTTATGCTCTTGCAACAGATGTTTATCTTATCAACATGCTACCTACAAAAACATTACAATACCTGTCACCCTACCAGAAGATTTTTCATACATCACCAAACTATACAAAACTCAAGATTTTTGGGTGCCTTTGTTATCCTTGGCTTAAACCTTACAATACTCACAAGCTAGACCCCAACTCCAAACCATGTATTTTCCTAGGCTACTCACTCACTCAGAGTGCATATTTTTATCTTGAGCCTACTACAACCAAAATCTTTGTCTCCAGACACGTTAAATTTGTTGAAAATCAGTTCCCATTTGCAAACCTCTCCAACCCATCTGAATCAACTAACCAAATCACCATTGATACTTGGATTCCAGCACTAATCCAGTTCCAGCTACCACCTCCTCCAGGAACACTCAACACGCCATCAGCAGCTGCCCTTCAGCAGGGTTCCCTGTGTTCAGAACCTGATACAACTGAGAGTACAGGTATGAATCCCACTGACCTTGTTAGTTCACGTTCATCAACAGGAGAGCCGGTCCAACATCAGCCAAGCCCATCAACAACATCTACTACAGCAGCTGATACAAGCAATCAGGAGGTTTTCAACCATGAGGTACCACAGGCCCAGCAAAGTCAACCAACCCACTCGATGACAACTAGGGCCAAGAACAAAATTCATAAGCCCATTCAGAAACTGAACTTATCAGCCCAACTTGCATCATGTGATACTTCTGAGCCAAAAACAGTGACCCAGGCTCTTCAACAGCCACACTGGAGCAAACCCATGTCAGATGAGTTTAATGCTTTAGTCACCAATGGGATATGGGACTTAGTCCCATCACAACCACATCAAAATGTCATTGGGTGTAAATGGATTTTTAGGACTACACGAAAATCAGATGGTTCCATTGACAGGTACAAAGCACGACTAGTGGCGAAGGGTTTCCATCAGCGACCAGGTGTAGACTACATGGACACATTTAGCCTTGTGGTTAAGCCAACAACAGTTCTGTTGTGCTAAGTTTGGCACTTGCACGTGATTGGCCTCTACGACAACTAGACGTAAACAATGCTTTTCTACAAGGTACTCTGTCTGAAACAGTTTTCATGCAACAACCACCTGGTTTTGTTGATCAAGACAATCCTTCATATGTGTGCAAATTGCGTAAGGCTATCTATGGTCTGAAGCAGGCCCCTCGTGCTTGGTACAATGAACTCCGTGTTTTCTTGCTTCACTCCGGTTTCATAAATTCAACAGCAGATACCTCACTTTTTGTGCTCAAGCGGTCTAATGCCTTAACATACATTTTGGTGTATGTAGATGACTTGATTATTACGGGATGCAATCCAGGTATTGTTAACCAATTCATTGACGCTCTAGCACATCGTTTTTCAATAAAGGACCTTGGTACGTTATCTTATTTTCTAGGTGTGGAAGCAGTTCCAAATAAGCATGGCATACTTCTGTCACAGCGGCGTTATATTATGGATATACTGGCAAAAACAAAAATGACTGATGCAAAGCCAGTTCTTACACCATTTCCACTAACACCGCCACTCACATTGAAGTCAGGAACACCATTGGAGGATCCATCAGAATATCGGACTGTTGTAGGATGTCTTCAGTATCTGTTAATTACAAGACCTGACTTGTGTTATGCGGTTAACAAGTTATCCCAGTACATGCACTCCCCAACATAGTTGCACTGGCACTTTGTTAAAAGGCTACTTCGTTATCTATGTGGCAGTATTGATGATGGAATTCAGCTGTATCGCAGTTCTTCTACTCAATTACATGCATTCTCAGATCATATTCACAGTAACAGTTCCCTACAAGTTTTCTCAGATGCAGATTGGGGTGGGGACAAAGATGACTTTTCTTCAACAAGCGCTTACATTGTCTATCTTGGTCGTAACCCAATTTCCTGGAGCTCAAAGAAACAGAAATCAGTAGCCAGATCATCAACTGAAGCAGAGTATAGAGCAGTTGCAAATGCTGCGGCAGAACTAAACTGGTTAACATATCTACTAACTGATCTGGGCATCACTTTATCCAATTGTCCGGTCATTTACTGTGACAATGTGGGCACCACCCAATTGTGTGCTAATCCGGTGTTTCACTCACGGATGAAACACATTGCTATTGACTTTCATTTCATCAGAAATCAGGTCCAAAAAGGTTCACTTCGTGTGGCTCATATTTCTTCAGCAGATCAATTAGCAGATGCACTTACCAAACCATTGTCAACTTCGAGATTTCGACTTTTAAAATCCAAGATTGGACTTCTACCTAGATGTCCATCTTGAGGGGGCATGTTGGGAGATAACGATTACTCCAACTGACCAAGTCAGGGTCAGCTAAAATGAAGGGATATCTCTGTGTATATGCACATCCAAAACCTGAAGACTAGGCACTCCTAAAGACTAGGCATTACTGTTGTAACTGTGCATATGCTAGTGTGTATATAAACAATGCTTCTGTGAATGATAAAGATAACTTGATTTCTCAATCTAACATTAACTGCATACAGATAAAACAAGCTTTGCTAGAAGATCTTGCGACCCGACAATTACAGTCGAGAAACAACAGAACTATCCATTCAAAGACTAAGTAAAGCCTAGAGAGACTCTCGATCATTGTCGCAAATCATAAACTAGATTGAAAACCACAGATTCACAATAATAATTCATTTGGTATTAGAAATAATTACAACCACTTAAAATCGAGACTCTACTTCAATTGAAAGTGGCACAACTGCAGTACAAAGAATTATTGTTAGCACATATCAGTTGCTAACTCTTAAATACTAGCTGCATCTTTACTCCATCTTCGAGAAACCATGAAAATTAGCCATTGTTGCAGAACAGTTACGTTTGTGTTGTATCCGTCATATTGTTCTGACAAATCTTAACTCATAACGGGCATTCATCTATTCGGTTCTTATGCAGCTGAAACGCAGGGTTGACCCATGCACCACAACTGCATTGCATGCCTGCCCAATTGAACGAACCCAATCGAGCATTGCAACCTACGCACAGAAGCTTTTCTCCAATGTTGCCTTCATACACTGGCAAAACCAAAAATAAAATAAAAATCAGTATATTTCTGCGCAAAAGTAGTACAAGGAAAATCTAGCGAAAGGATTTGAAATAAAACCTTTTTCCAACATCCACTTCAAGGGCTCAACAAATATGGAAGAGCATTTAGGTGGTTCCGTTTCCCCACTTCTCTTCTTCCATTTAAAACATTGTTCCCCTGCTCCTGGTTTGTGTGAAACCACATTTTCTTGTGAAGCAACCAGTCTTCGGCATTTTTTACAGCGGTATACCACTTGAGGCTCCATCTTTGTTTCCATGTCAGAACTGTTGCTACTTGTTGCTTCCATTAGTTCAGAAAAATATATTTGTATCCTGTCATGTCCCAAAACAGCAGATTCCATTCGTTAGTGTTACTTTTAACAAAAATCTAGGTTTTGATACGTATGTAGACAATTTTGTTTGCTAATTTGATAGTTTTATACCCAATTACATGGAAACCTTAACAACTTATACATCTAGGGTTTCATAACAAGGCTTATAAAGATTGTAATAACTTAATAAGAAGAATCAAATGTCTATAAACCAACAATTTAGTTATATTGCACTTAAGGAAACACCTTATGTAACTTTTCTCGATTGAAGTATCTAACGTGTTCCTGATTCCTCCCTTCTGCCTCTCTGTTTTGCACCGATCCAATTCAAGTCTGCATCACTCTAATAATATTCCGATATTTATAGAGGTGTTGTTTCTAGTATATGGAAACTAGGAATTCTGGATCTTGATTTCTATTTTACACCCAAATTACATGGGTCACTTTGGCTAGCTAGGGGATCCTTTATGCCGATGGCTGGCCACCTGCACCTAAATAGGGGATATGAAAAGAAGGTGATATTACCATACTCGAAGATGATATGGGACACCTTTTCTGTTTTCTTGATTGCAATATAAGAAGTTGATGCTTACTTTTGTTGTTAATTTAATTGAATTTTTATTTTATAAAAGATTTGAAATATAATTTTGTCAACATGAAACTGACTACAAAGAAGGAATTACAATACAAAGAAAAAACACTGAGAGAAGATTTTAAGCACACAAAAATTGAGTAAAATGAAAACCCCATTTAGAAGAAGAGTGTGAGAAACAAGGTTGTCTTTCGGTTTTCATCGCTCACTGCTGACTGCTTAGTTTACGCTTCTTCCTCATGCTGGTTTTTATTTCTTCGAGGAGTATATGTTCCCTTTCATCCTCCTCGTTTGCAATTCTTGAACTGCGCCTTTCTTCCCGCATAATATCCTTAAAACCAACCTCCATGCTACTGTCATCTTTATCGTCACCGTATTTACCAGGGTTGTAACCAAACATATTTCTGATCATTTGTCGGTAATCGGCCGGATCTGGACTCCTGGACCTCTTCCTCCGACGGTCCTTTGGCGCAGGAGGATGAGATGGAAGTTGCTTGGGAGTTTTCACCTTAGGAGCTGTTGGACAAGGTACTGGCTGTTTGGGCATCTGTTTAGATCTGTCGGGTTCTCGAACATCCTTTCCCTGTTCATGTGTGCGACTTGGATGGTGCTCTCTGCATACTAGAGCTAGATGGCTGTGGCTTAAGCAACGGTATTTGCAGGCCAGACATAGATGGCTGTGAGTTAAGCAATGGTTTCTATGGATCAGACATTGATGGAAGTGGCCTAGGTAACACTGTTTTCTGCACATCAGATGTAGGCCTTTTCCCAACAGCTAAAGAAACATTTCTATCCATGGTGTGGGCAAGACTTTTATCTGAAACCGATGTCTTATTCAAAGTCGAGGGTTGCATTTGAAGGCTGGTTTTGGGCAGCAAGCCTTTTCCCCCCTGAGTCCGGCTTGATCCTTTCAGTGTCTAAATAATGAAGTATTGCGGATATTTGCTACATAAGGTATAAATAGATAATCATAGATGTACAATGAGAAAATAATCAAAATGGTTCTCGTGTACACGCACCTAGTAAAAATGCGCTCACAAAGAATAATGTGACTAGAAGGAAGACAATGATAGATGCCCTTCCTAGTGTGATGATTAACTTTCTTACTAAATATTGCCCTGTCGCAGCGGCAACGATGGCAACGGCTGGAAAGTACGCAGCTGCCAAAGAAATCAATACGAAATGTAAAGCAAATTGAATGTTACAGCAAACACAATTAAATGTTACGGAAATGATCTTACCGAGCTGGACTCCTGGAAAGAAATATATAAGTAATAAAAGAGTTTAAGTGATTTTGGTTTCGCTCACCATAAGGTATTGGAAAACGCTTTAGAAGGTAAAATTCTATAACAGACATGGACGAGGAGAATGTCATGGGAAAGGAGGCTGTGGCACTAGCAACCTGCATGAAGATTTTTAATAACTTGAAAAGTGAACTCTCTTAATTAGTTTCCATGATTGAGATGTACCAAGTTCACTAGAAGATGCTGCAACTGGTGACAATCAAGAAACAACAGAACTATCCGTTCAACAACTAAATAAAGCCAAGAGAGACTCTTAATCATTGTGCCATGTGTTACTGAGGTATATGCGAGTTAACTTTATCCGAAATTTCAAGACAGAATATACTTTTATTTCTTTAGGTTGGTCTTTGAGATGGCCTGAGTACATTTTACTGTGGTACACAATGCAAATTAGATTAATTTTGGAGGTGCTTAAGTTACTTTTGTCACAAGCACTTATCAGTTAACTTAAACACAATGGCTATTTTAATACGAAGAATAAAAAGTGAATAGTCTGTGATAGAGTTCAAATTTGAGTTAGCATTTCTAACATGTATGATTATGTTCATTCCAGGGTGATGTCACATAGTCAGAGATTATCAAATCAATTGGGTACCTCAGCTTCATCAGTTGCATCACATCCACCTTTACAAGAAGAAAATGTACAGACTTTGCAAGAACAATAGAACATGTAATTTATAAATTGTGATCATTTGTGTGTGTTTTGTATGTGTTTTAATTGAATTGTGAACTGGAAATGCTTAAATGGACTGAAAAATGTGAAGTGGAAAAACAGATTTATAAGAAGTTTTTCGGCTATCGGATATTTACCGGATATTATCGGATATCCGATAATCTTAACGAAACGGAATCGGATATGAAGGTTAAATGTCCGTCGGATATTATCGGATATCGGATAAACTTATCGGATATCGGATACGACTGAGCCAATATCCGTTCCGTTAACATCCGTTGACAGCCCTACTGGCTATACCCGTTCATCAGACCCGATCAAACTGTGCCCATAATTAGATCTGAGTTGTGTAAATTCATATTCTTCTTCCATATTCTTTGAATATGAGAGAAAAAGAGGGGAAAGGTAGTGAAGATGAGTTGATGAGTGAGTTTTGGTTGTTGAAGGTAAAGCTAAGAGAAGAAAGAACGGAACCCATCTCATCTCTTTCTCCCATTCCTGTCAAACTTTGATTTTTGTTCTTGCCGGAGTTAAAAAAAGATTCCAGAGAATCTGTGAATTAATGGAAGATAACTGTAACACAGGTGAATACATTGTTGTTGTTTAAGATAATTAGTTGTTGGTTGAATTTGTGTTGATTGAATTTAAGAAATTTGTGATTGAACCCTAACTACTCTGAAATTATATAAGTGGTTGTTGTTTATTGTTGTTTTGGGAATAATGAATGATTGATTTGTGTTGGTTGAATTTTTGTTTGTGGATTTGTTTTGGTTCGATTTAAGAAATTTTTGATTGAACCCAAATACTCTGAAATTAGATAAGTGGGTATGTTAAGGTATATATATGCATTTAGAGAAGTGGCTATGCCCCTGAAATTGATTGAATGAATGAATCCTGTTTGATAATTAATGGGGTTTAGGCAGTGGAAGGATTGAATGAAGAGATCCCTTGAATGAATGAACCCTGAAATTGAGTGAATGAATCAATCCTGTTTGAAATTGTGAATATGGCTAGTTCGGGTTATTATTGATTGAATGAATTCTGTTTGTAATGTCCCTGAGATTTGATTGTTGACTGTAAGGAATGAGTTTAAGTTTTTAGTTCAAGTTATCAGTGGAAGGATTGTCAACAATCTGACCAAAGAACACCTATTGAGTTGTTAGTCGGCGAATCCTGGACGACTACAATATTTGTGCAGTATTCAATGTTGCCAGAAAATAGGGTAAAGAACTAATGTCTGCAGTTGATTGTTGATGATGAATGGTGGATGATTGAAAGCTATTTCAGAATGTTAATAGAATTAGAATGAATGGGTCTGTAATAAATTTGATTGCTATGCAGGGAAGGAGATATTGAAAAACTTGGAAATAAGAGCAATGTTGTTTCTACATTGTCAAAATTAAGTTTCCAAAGTGTTTGTCAAAAGGGTTGAACGACTTCTTCTTCACAGCTCAAGTTGTGGTGCGACTAGTCTACTGCCCCAACTTTGCCATGGGTTATGATGTGGCTTTCTGTGTGTTGGCTGGGTTTATGTGAGTTGGACTAGGTGCTTAGAAGGCATAAGGGTAGTCGCCGATGTTTGCATATGAATGGTGCTTGAGAAGATGAGAATAGAGAAGTTTGCTGATGCCGGAACCAGTTACAAGAAGTTGGAAACGGAACGATGTAGCCGTATGCAGGTAAATCATCCATCTAATATCATATACTCTCACTCTGTGTGTTGTTTACTTAGCCTTTATATGATTAACCTTCTTTTCTCCATATGACAAGACTTAAAATCTAAAGATAAAAAAAATAATAGTGAGGAGCCAAAAGGTTAATAATGTGATGTTAATGGTACCTATATTGGGCTGGATTTTTAGTGGGATACTAGGTATAACAACCAATTATATACACTAGATGCATACAGTGATACAGGGTTAAAATGCATTTACATTATTCTTATCATCTGAGTTTAAATTATCATTAAATCAATTGTACCCAGGACATAAAATACGATTTGATAATGTTTAGTGCTTTACATTACCCTTTTCGATTATCATGTACCAGAAGAAAGAGAGAGTTATCGGGAGAGGTATACAATTAGTTCAGTTTTTGACGTTACCAGTTCTATGTATGGACTAAAGAGAAGTCGGGATTCGTTTATTCAGTTTGTTACATATTGTTTCTATAAATACATAGTATCGAAAAACCAAGAAGTTTTTCATGGACTGTCTTGTAACTTGCAAGTATCTTTGGCACTTATTTTTCTTCATTCTTTACTGTTTCACATTCTAAAAAGAACTTCAACTTAAGCGACCATCAACAGTGAATTTCCAGTATAGTAGTATCGTCTATCGTAGGATAAGCTTATTTTCAAACAACAATGATAAACCTCTTCTCGTTTAGTCACTTTGTCATTTCTATTTGGCTCTTGTCATTATCTACCTCTCTTACTTATATGATATTGTAGATAATATCTCCTTATCATTTGTATTTGAATCCAAGACTAGTCGTTTGGCAGTATGAATTCTTGCATCTCATCACTAACTTTTTGTACTTTCGTAAAATTGGTAATTTTTACACATATTCTGATTCGATGGATGAGATCATCTAGGAGGTGTGTATCTTCGTCGCGGGTTATAATAGATTTGGTGGTGCTCTCAGCAAAGCTAGCACTAAGCTGGTAACAAGATGATATGAGATAATACATCTATATAAGGCATTAAAAAGCCGGCAAAGCTGGTTACCGGTAAACAATTATAGGATCAATCACATCTAGGAGCTGGGTTACTCATTTTAAATGGAGTATAGTTTTAATTTATCAAAGAAGATTCTGATTAGATTAGCTATTAAGATATATATATATATATATTCAGACAATGCTAGTTTGAGGTCACAAACAACCTGATTATGCCATTTAGATTATGAAATCAACAGAGCAGTGCAATTTAGCTTGGTTCTGAGATATTCCAGAGGCAGTGCCATTTAGATTATGAAATTATTGTTTTTTATTATGATTTTTGTATTAAATTTCAGTAAAATGGAATTTGTGCATCTCAAACAGAAAACTCAAATTTGAACTGCCTGCATCTCAAACAAATTTGATTGCTGTGGTTCAGAGCTTCCTCATTGTTGTTCCTCGCAAGAATTACAGTCTTGATGTTGTTGTTGCATGGTAAACAATGATTTATCATTTCTGCCAGAGTTCTAATGATTGAGCTATTTTATGTTTAAACTGATCTCTTTTGATTCCCACATGCCCGTACACTAACTGTTATAGACTGAAATTTGGTGGTTATTTGTAATCGTTCGATATATCCACTTTTTTTTGTTGCAAATATTTCCAGATAAGGAATATGACTCTTCCATATTTAAAGTGAGTCAAAATTGTAATTTCTTATATTCTGATGTCATTTGGTACATTTTTCAGCAATATTGTGTTTTGGACATAACCTTGGCATTCCCAGCTTTGTGCTGAACTCTGATGTCGAGATTCAGATATGGGAATAAAACCTAGGCACATTATCCCGAGTAGAAATGACGAATGTTCTGAATGTAAATTGAAGAAACTACAACTCTGCGAAGGTAATCAAAGTGATTTCAATTGACGTTATTGATTGTAGATAAGGTGCTTAATGTCACTTTACCGCCGTAGTTAGAGAGGCACTTTCACTGTTAATGTCATACTCATTTTACTCTCGAGTGTCATACTCATTTTACTCTTGGGTGATATGCTGTTTGTTAGGTCATTTTCTTGCTAACAAAAGCTGGAGTTGCGCAAAAGGATATAGGAAAAGTGATAGCCTTATGACCCAAACTAATGGGATGCAACATTGTTGATAAGCTTGAGGTTAATGTTACGTACTTCTTAAGAAAAATCTAACGCTGATAAGTTTGTTCTAGTAGGCTGGCTTGCTATACGAAAGCTCATGTGTTGTAATATGTGAAATTTGTATGCAAAATAGTAGAATGAAACTATAATAAGATTAAACTTTACATTCAGAACCAATTTTGTGGCTTCAATGGGGAATGAGAGACAAGATAAAAATGTACAGTTACACAAAATTAGGATGTAAGATTGCATAAATAAATTGACTAGTTTGGAAACATATTTGTCATACTTATAATTCAATTGCTTCCTTGTTTGATCAAGAGGAAATGATGAGCCTAAAACTACTATTTTATAACATTGTTTTGGAAATTAGGACGAATTATGATTCTATTAGATCGTCTTCTCTGTATCTATGCCAAACGCTATGGCCAATGAATTGATAACGAATGATTTATTTCCCAAATGTTAGTAACACACAATATTGGGTAACGATCTTTACAAATATGTGAAATTGTAGATGAAAGCATCCCCGATGTAGCGTTAATTTAGTTTGGGTAAATGTATTGTTAATTTAATTGGTTCCCGATGTAGCGTTAATTTAGTTTGATAAATATACCGTTAATTTTAATTGGTAACAGATGTCTTTCAGGCCACTTAACATAACATTAAGATACAACGGAATAACTAGCGACCTCAATCAATTGCATCAGACGCCTCTACCTCCACCTGAATTCTCGGTGTCCACCAAAAAGTATAACTTTTTTGTTGTGGACACCAAAAAGTACAGCTTTTTTGTTGTGGAAAACATTGACGACCTTCGACACCAACTTCCGGCCCCCAATGCAACTCTGAGCTAAAAACTGCTACTCTACTCAAATATCATGTTACTGTAGATTCATGACTTACCAATCTAATTGTAATTGATGAAACTAGGGGTATCTATATATATACCCTAATATAATAATTCCTTAATAGCTTAATAAATACATGCTTAAAAAAAAACTTTAATGTTATTATTTTTAAGCAGAAACAACCAAAGGATAGGAAAAGTATCCCTAGTACAAACTGTTGCTGGAAACTTGACTCTACCCAGTCTTCTTGTACTCATTTGGTTTCAGTGCATCAAAAAAAATTGGTTTCAATCCCTCTTTTTCAGTTGTAGTTTATTTACTCCAATAGCTTATATACAGATATAGTTGAATTACTTCGATTTTGTTTACTTCCATTACTCTGCCGCACATTATCTTAATATGAAACGAAATGAGAAGAACTTATTTATTTCTCAAAATGAAAAGTGTTCTGTTACAGATCAAAGCATGGAAATTACGTGGTAAATGTAATTGAATTTAACAACTCCAAAACATGGAGAGTGAAATTAACATGAAACTATTGTGAAAACTTTAAACTATAATTGTGATTCCATGAAATCTAAAAATAGAAATACAATATATATTTCCTTCCTCTTCGAATTACGGTAGAATTTTCACATTTCGGCGAAAATCAACCTGAAATTTTTGAGAGACACTGAACTGAAGTAAAACTTTTTTTTTTTTTTTTTTTTTTTTTGCAAAAATCAGTCTGATTTGCCCACTTATGAAGAAATGAATTTGAAGCCCTAAACCATTCTCTTCTTCTCTTCGGTTCAATCGTGCTCATGGCTGTACTCCGTCGCGCTCAAATGCTACTGATTAAAGTAAGTTTCCTTGAAGGGCTAATTTGGTGAACTCCAGATCTAATAATTACTAACTAAAACAAGCAAAGAAGAATCGAAACAAGAGAAATCAATGAAAAATAACTCTTGATTTTGATCAAATTTGCTGAATTAAAGTATGAAGGTGGCGGAGGGGCATGAAAGTAATATGGAAAATAAGGAACGATTGGATTAGGTGGTGGTGGTCCAGGATATATGTTATAACCATTAGGTGGTGGTTTTATTAATCCACCTATAGCTGGTGGTGTATATGGTGTGTAAGATGGAGTTGGATTATTTGATGGAGGTGGTGGTGAGTAGTAATAAACCGGAGTACTTTGAGACGGTGGTGGTGGACAATCGTTCGTCGGTGTTGGCGGTGGCGGTGATGGCGTTGGTGGTGGTGGCGGCGATGCATAAGTTATCGGTGGTTCACACGGATTTTCACAAGCATCACACATTGTACACATTACCTGTTCCTTAATCTTTACAGTTAGCCTTCCCGCCTTCGCCGTAGAAGCATAAATCAAGTGAACAATCAGCACTGAGAGTAGAATTTGTAAGAGCTTTGCCATTTTTAGGGGAAAACAAGGGGAAGTGGTGGTGGTGGAGGAGATTGTGAAAAAGGTTAGAGAGAAAGTGATGATAAAAGAAAGGAGGGGAGAAAAAGGAGAGAAATGGGGATAAGTAAAATTTGGAGTACAGTTATGTAACTTAGAGATTGATGCAGTGTATCGAAAAAGAATCTGCAAATTGAGAAGAGTGTCAGTGGAGTTAGCCAATTGATTGTCGACACATCAATAGTTCTTTTAAGGTGATGATTGAATGAGGTGGCAACTGGCTGTAAGTTAGAATCCCAAGGTGATTCGATTTCAGACTTCGGACTAGCAGTTTCCATCCCTTTTTCTCCACACGTGCTGAACGAGGGAATTTCAATCTTGAACGTTAGATGGTTTGAGGAATGGTGTAGTAAGTCTGTGACCATTCAAAAGTATAAAAATTGTCAAAGAAAGAAAGATAACGGAAAGATTAGGTTCAGTCAGACTTTAAAGATATCGATTTATCTGCAAGGAAATCTGACTTTTCACACGGTGGTACAGCTAACTCAGCCCATCCGTAATAGTCGGCGGTCTCGTAGCCATAAAAATGTCGGTTGTTACTGTTTTATTTGAGGCAATCTAAACGCCGATCTTTATACTCTTTCCCCACGCTGGCTAGAGGTGTAAATTTTAACGTGCCAGCCCAGTATAGTCCAGGCCAATACATGAATCAATCACGGTAGTTTTATGTGTTGTGCTGGACTACATTAATCGGCCAGTGGTATAGTATAATATGTGGCACGAATCAGCACGTGGTATATCACAACACGCTAAAAAAATACGTCATAACATGTATAAAACACTAGAGAATACGGCATAATATGACATATTTTGTGTATAGTTTATAAAAGAGTGTTTATTCTAATCAAATTTTATTATTTTATCTTCGTTATGTCGTGTTACTTATATAACAACACATATAATATCTAAATATCTGCAAAATTACAACATTAAAAAATATAGAATAAATGTGTCAGGCAGAACACAACACGACATAACACGCCCTCAAACACGATACAACATGACACGTCTTAATCTCTGGCACGATACAACACGATACGTAGCACAGTGGGTTCGTCTTTAAATAGGCTGTGCTGGACCGGCACGTTTTACACCTTTAAGAGCGTCCACAATGGCGCGATTAAAACACGGAGTAAAGAGCAAATTTAGTGGATAGTCCGTAAAAGTGAAGCGCAGCGGCGTGAACAAATGTAGTGGATAGTCCAGAATTTTGACTGTAGCAGAGGGAATTTGGGAATTAATCCGGACTAAACTTGGTTTGGTCGGGTGGTATCGTAGTGTTCCGCCTGATGCTAAGCGGGTGCATAGTGAACCGCCTGGAATCAAGCGGCATTCTAGCATAACGCTTAGAAACACGGGCCTCCGCCTATTCAGGCACTAACTTAGGACTACGCGTAGCGAGCGTCTGGGATAACACCCACTAACAAGCACAACGCTAGAATACCGCCCCAACTGGGCGTAATCCTAGGATACCGCCTATACATAAACGTTATGATAAGAAACCGCTAAATTATAGACGCACCCCTAGGAGTCCGCCTGGCTACTATCCATGGTTAGTTCCATGAAGAATAATTCTAGCGTGATGCTAGGAATTCGCTTGGAAATGGTTTGGTATAGTTGACTAGTTTAAATGTTTTTTGAGTGAAATGGATAGCAAATTTCTCTGGTGATCGGATTAGTGGTCTACACAGGATCATAAACACCTCCATGTATTAGAGAAAAACAAATCCAACCATTGCATGAACCAATTATAGCCTTGTCGAAAAGCCAATAGTCTGTCCCAGGCAAGTACGGATTGTCAATCTTAGTAAGGGGCATTTTAGATTCATCAAGATTAATACGGTTTCCATAGTGAAGTCGTAACTTATCCTCATGATTTTCTTTAATCCAGAATAGAAGACCCTCACATTCCTCATTTGGTAATTGAGATAGAATGTTGATTATGATATCTGATGTAAAATTCTCCATGATGGGATCTCAAACATAAAAACTTTCTAGAGTTTTATTCCATTGTCTGTCTATGGTTTCTTGTATATAAAGAATAACTGCAGAGTCCTTAAAGAGGAAGGAAAAAGTATATATAGTCGGTTTCTAGAGATTCTCTACTCGGAGCTTGAGTTTTATAGTAAGCTTAGTTAGTTTGTTTAGTTAGTTCAAATGGGAGGGAAATGAGTTTTATAGTAAGTTTAGTTAGTTCAAATTGAAGGGAAATGGTTTGAGTAAATGTGTTTTGGTATTCCACATTTGAATGGGGCGGGCTGCTAGCAACTCGCTTGGAATCCTAGGCGGGGCGCTAGGACACCGCCCGTCCAATTCTTCTCACACGCAAAGTTCACACAAGTGCATTTTCACCAGGCGTGTTGCTAGAACACCGCCCCATCAGGAGTGATTCTGGGACGCCGCCGGTCTCTTGGGCGTGGTCCTAGGATACCGTCCACTGCCAGGCGTTACGTTAGGATTCCGGCCCACATTGAGCGTTATTCTAGGATTTCGTCTCGCGCAAGCGTTATCCTAGGATTTCACCCGTCTTTCCAAACGCATCGCTGGGACACCGTCCAACACCAGGCGCATCGTTAGAACATCACCCAACAATTTTAGTCTTTGATCTTTTACTCTAGTCGACCCATTGTGATTGTTCTAAGGCTCGCAATTTATGTGGGGTCAAGAGGGCCCCACGGGATTTTAATGGACCGTACGATGAGATTAGGTGATCAATCATGCTACTACGCTACTACGCCTCTACTAGTGAAGTAGTACAAGGGCCAAGGCAAAGAAGGTAGTATATGCAAAGTTGGAATTGGCTTACATTTATTATCGTCTAGGTGGATGGCATTGTCCCGACATGAAATTCCTTCCTTTTTGTCTCGTTGTTGCGGTTGTAAGCCACCTTCTATAGGACCACCTTACCTTTGTTAGAAGGTGGAATATCAATGGTTGAGAAGCAATTATTGATCATGTTATGTCTTTGCCATCACATAAAATGGCATGAGCATTTGTCACTAGCTACTTTAAGCATTTGTTTTATCCTAAGGTCTTTATATTTGTATCTTCCTTCCGTTAACCACCTATAATCCCTAAAAGATAAGGGCAAGTAGCACTATTCCATTAATAAAATAGCCGACATCTTATCTAAAGTACCTAGAGTTGAAAAAAACTTAGTAAAGAGTGGAATGATACTCCACCTAATTGCATTAGAAATCAACTGTTCAAGGACACCAATCATGTAGACCTGGTTGATATTTAATCAATTTTCCAGAGTCACCTTTATCTCGGTTTCTTCTACTATTCCTACAACATGTAATCCCGTACGAAAAAAGAATCTGTTAATTAATTTATTTTTAATTATGAGTTTTGAGTTTAAAGTCACTAATATTATCACCTAATAAATTTGCCATTGTATTACAATAATATCAATCAATACCTATAAATTTATCGGAATAAAATTATTTTTATATGTTTTCTCCCTATTATAAAGGTGGAGTGTAGAAATTTTATGATCTAATTCTTTAGAAATCACAATAGTTTCATGTTAATTCCAGGCGTTAACTGATTTACTATTAGTATGTAGTTTCTATGATATGATTTTTATAAGAATAATATTTTATACTACCTCCGTTACAGGAAAAAAGTTATTATCACTTTTTTAAATTAACCTATTTTTAGACTAAAATGAAAAAGTAATAGTAATATTTTTCCAGAAACAGAGGGAGTATTATTTTTGCTCAATAAATAGAAACTATATTAAGAAAAAAATAAGGGTCTAAAAATAAATGCAGTAAATTCTTATCGAATTGTGGTTGAGTTTTCAATTTTCGAATTGCTATGGTTGGGAATGGATCCATATGCCTAGTAAGTAAAAGATTGGTCTAGTAGTATTGCAAAAATTGAAAAAAAATAAAAATAAATTAAGTGATACTGCTGGATTTTAAATGATGCTAAATTACGATTTACTTTATGTTTGTTACAAAAGAAAAAATTGGTCTGAAAGTAAGGACATTCCTGGGACAATTACAACAGAAGTTGGAGAGACAGAAAGATGGTCTGAAAGTAAGGACATTCAACAGGGATCTATGTACATGCAAGGCACGAAAAAAATAAAAGACACGACTTAACTCGTAACATCCAGACTAAAACCTGACAATGTTATACCTGCAAAGAAACACGGCATATATGTGCATTTTTTCTCCGTTTCAGACCACCCCCACCGGCCAGGTCATCTAAATCTCCAACTATCGTAACCTCTCTCAACTGCATCAGATAATATTCCAATGCAAAAGAATAAATGAAGAAATTGTCTTGTCCAGCAAAACTGCATTCAGTGAGGCAGAATCCAGGTAGAAAGTTCTCACCTTATAAAGTCAGTGAGGAAGAGTCCTAGTGGCAATGCTACATTTACAATTTTGATCTCACCGATCATACCATCAGCACAATTCTATTCTCTTACATTGCTCAGTTGCTCTCTTGAATTCATCCTAGTATCAGACCCCACCTTGGTGAAACAAATTCCATATGTTTGCGACTCCATTACCATTTGAAGCTCCACGCTTCAATTATATCTTCATAGAAATTTCAGGGGAAAGCCTAAAGAAAACAGGAAAGGTAAGCGAAGTAACCTTACAACAATATAACCATCATTGAAAGGTCCAACTCTTGAATCACTAATTCTAAATCAATGTAAGTTGAAGAAATAATACACAGCTGTCCATATACCTTTTGTTCTTCACCTGATTTTACTATTAATTACATGCAAAATGAGCGAAAAAGTCAGATGTCTTTGGAACTTAGGTGTTTCTGCAAGAAAAAAATTCAATTAGGTAATATGTTAAGTACACATGTGTGCAGCAAGCATTTGTGATAGATGCCACAGAAGTATTATTAAAACGATAGCCAGTAAAGAAAAACCACGTTTCATGTGAATTTCTCCATGATTGATGAATCTCATATTAAGGGGGGGAAAAAAGAGTACTGAGAGAGGGAGAAGCGAGGACCTGTTGGAGTTAGAAGGGATGAATTGCAGCAAACAGACCTACTTCTTCTCGAATTAATCAAGTCCCATGAATTAGATGGATATCCTCACTGCTCGTCTCTTTGCATAAAATCAACTTTGAGTGATTCAAGAAAGATGAGGGTTTTCTTGAGATCGTAAGTATAGACTCCTTCAATTTGTCACACTTCCATATGGTTAATTCCCGAAGAGAAGTCCATAACTGTAAATCAGGCAGAGACGTTAAAACAGGACAGCTACTCAAGCCCAAATAGCTAAGAGAACTGTTTTTGTTGTTGGTGGTGTTGTTGTCGAGATCATCGTCGCAAAAGCCCTGAAAGTTAGAGCAGCTCTCGATATATAGAGAATGCAGATTCGGAGTATTGTTTTGGAGAAATACACACAGCGGGAAATATATCAGTTTTGGAGATTCTGATATTACAATGATTATGAGTGAGCTTAAACTTCCTCCTCGCCCTTCTCCTCTACTTGGAGCCAAGAATAACCTTACTATTCTGTCATTGATACCCTTTAATCT
Organism: Papaver californicum; assembly: GCA_023531435.1. Taxonomy (NCBI): domain Eukaryota; kingdom Viridiplantae; phylum Streptophyta; class Magnoliopsida; order Ranunculales; family Papaveraceae; genus Papaver; species Papaver californicum. Next base: position 5,456,316 of record JAJJMC010015296.1, on the reverse strand, counting down.
CAAACTCTTACGAGAAGAAAATGAATTTAATGTTATGCTTCTCAATCTGGAGCAGTTCAAGATATTCAGATACTCAAGGGAAGGGAAAGAATTACTAATATAGCAAGGAGATGGAGGAGTAGGAGTAGGAGTAGGAGGAGCAACCCATTCTTCTAAATTATTCATATCCACAATACTTAACGTATATAACAAAGGGAATAAGGATAAAGTTTTGGTACAACTGCTTTCTTCTTCGTCTTGTTGGTGGTAATAAAATTCTTTACTCAAACACTTGACTGAGTTCATGTCTGCAATATCAAGACATGTAAGGCAGGAGAGCATACCCAAAGCTGGGAGGTATTCGCATCTCTTGACATTTGATAATAATAACGAGTCCAAACTCGGAAGAAGACAATTAGACATTGAACTCTCCATCCACTTTGGACGCTTTAAACCCGAATATCCATCAATTCTCAAATCTGTCAAATTAGGATGAGGTTGGAGACCCTCCAACACCATTTCATCATCCACATCTTCATCATTGGACCTCCACATTAACCGCAAATCTCTCATATCTTGCTTGTCCTTTAACTTTGCTCTTCTTGCATCTTCATTTCCTCCTGTAACATTCTCTAGATTTACTAACCACAACACCCTGAGGGAGTTAAGAGCTGCTAACTCTTCAATCCCACTACGACTGGTATCTGCTTCTTTCTTCACCATGTAAAATCTCAATGTTTCAAGACAAGTTAGAGTTGCTATACCACTAGGCATCATATCCCGAGGTTGAGCGTCAGATCTGCCATGCGTAAGCTTTCTTAATTTTGGCCAACTCTTAATCTCTTTTGGAAGCTGGCAACCAGATCCAAAATCCACTACCTCCAGATTGTGGAGGTTGCTAATACATGATTCAGGCAACACTTTGATCCTAGTGCCACTCAAATTAAGACACCTTAATTGTGTCAATGCTCCAAGTTCTCTAGGTAATGCATCCAAGTCCATACACCATTTAAATTCCAACGTCTTTAGATTGTTGATGCAGCAAACTGAATCAGGTAACTTTTTGATTGATGTATATGAAAGATCAAGGAAACTTAAATGATTCAAGAATCCAACATTTTCAGGTAAGCCTTTGAACTTATAACACAATGTCTGCAGATTAGTCAGACAAATGACAGAATCAGGTAAAAGAGTAATATCCGAGTAATAGATATCGAGATGCCTCAAATTCCACCAAGAAGCCTGGATACATTTACACACTTACGTAAAACCAATGTCTGAAGATTGTAAGAACGATTTAATGAAACATCATGTAATAAATCAATTATACGACCTGAGAGGTCTAGGTAACTCAGATGTTTAAACTTCGGAACCAATGAATATAAGTTTGTAACCCAATCACCAAGAAGAAAAAACATGCGTAAACGCTTGTTAGAAAAGAAATTATTAACTTGTAAAGAGCTCTTTGGTTCAATGGCAACAACTGTTCGCAAATTCTTTGCCTCTGACAATGTCTTGGGAATTGTCGCTTATGATCCTTCGCCACATACCAGTTGTAAATAACGAACCTTCGAAACACCTTTATTCCCATGTCTTGACTCCATAATTGCAAATTCATTATGATCTACGACACTTGTTGCAAGGTCATGCACAAAGTCATGCATCTTACAACTATCAATCACACTTAGTTCATCCAACTTTATATCTTGGAACAACGAGTTCCACAACAAAAGCTCAAAATAATCATTTCCAATATCTTCAACCGATCTATTATATACCTCATTGGATGGCCTAAGGAATCCTTCTGCTATCCATAACCGAATCAAAGTTTCTCGTTTCATTTCTTAGAAACATTGTTGCAAAGGCGAAGGCAAGTTATCATAGCTCAGCTTTAAGATGGATATGACTCTTTTATTGTCTAGTGTATCCCACAAATTATTATCATTTCTGATTAGCAACCAGTAGTTCTCATCTCTTTTTAAGGACAATAAAGAGAATTCGCTGCAAGTGGTAAACCATCATATTTTTTCGCTATTTTCCTTCCAATATATGTCATATTTGGAGTTAGTACTGGTCCACCTAGAGATAACACTTTTTTTTCAACAATTGACCAACATTCATCATTTTTTAATTTTTGTAGATTATAAATTCTACCCCCAACAACAGATGCAACCTTTTGATTGCGGGTTGTGACTAGTATTTTGCTGCCTTTGGAACCATAGACAAGAAAACCCTTTAATTTTTCCCAATCTGCAGCATCCTCATTCCACAAATCATCCAATACTAACAAGTATTTCCTACCAGTCAATTTTTCCTTAACTTGTGTCGCCAGCATGTCAACATTTAAGAGATCTCCACATATACTCTTAGTAATGTACTCTAGAATTTCTTTTAGGATCCTATAGATATCTAAGCTATCAGATACACAGATCCATATTCTTAATTCAAAGTGTTTTTCTATTGACTCGTCCTTATAGACCAGTTGGGCTAAAGTGGTCTTACCAAGACCACCCATACCCACTATGGACACGATGGAAACTTTCTCTTGTTGGGTACAATTGCCCAACAATGATGATGTTAGTGGTGACGACTTGTCAGTCAGTAACCTTACTATGTCTAATTTTGCATCCTGCCTTCCAATAAGCACTGAATCATCTACAACAGATGCAGTTAGTCGGTTACGTTGCTCTCTAGTTTGGTTAAGATGAGAAATACTAGATTTATCACCAGTAGTATTCAACATATACCTATCTTTATCATCGTAGATTTCGTCTAAGCTTTTATCGAATTTCCCGAGCAATCCTTAAACGCAATACAAATGGATTGGAAGATGAAATGAAGTCTCGTACCTTGTGCTTGACCTGGCTACCAATCTCATGACGATGCATGGTTTCATAAGTAAATTCATCCATAACATCATCGGCATCATAAACAACTTCTTTTAGCCTTTTCAACCAAAGTCTCACAGTAGCATCCTTTGCTTGCTTTTCCTCAGCATCAGAGACCAAAGCCTGAATTGATTCCAAGGTTGCCGTAAGCTTTCTTAAGTCATCCTTCACACCCATGCCAGACTAATCTTTTCATTAATAACAGGGAGTAACCTGTTTATGATTTCAGTCACACCATTAACAAGAATCCGTTCCAATGCCATTATAAAATATCAAGTAGATAGAGAAAGATACTGAAGATATGAAGATGATGATCAAATAGTAGAGAGCAAGAGACAAGTTTTTCTAAGATGGATAGTTTGTAGTATTATGAATGTTGAATATACATAAATCAAACAAAACGAGTCTTCCCTATAAAAATTGTCTACTTTCTGTCGTCCATTGTGACTTCTTTCAACCACACAATGATATCAATCATCAAAGGCTAGTGAATGACATAGTGGTAAATACTGTAGAATGGGCCAAGAGTCTTGTCATTACCAGGTCAGTATGTGTACTCCTACCTAACTTCATATCATTCACTATACACCAAATTTGATGAATATCACTGCTAGAGTATCACATTCTACACTCCACTTGGTTGTTAATCCTTTTTCCTTGTTTGGGCCATCATATAGAATGTTGTATCTCCTAATTTGTTTGTTGAGCCATGTGATGCACTTTGAAATACAATCAATGGCCAATTTTCCTAGAAAATAAGTCTACTTAGACTATGGTATGGCAGATAGTAATATGAAGTAGGGTGTATCTCGAATCAGTTCAGAACATGAATTGAAACAAAAGAAAGGGTTTGATTCAAACACTTCTTGTTCTGAAATAGCAATTGGCTTTTTTTTTCAATGGACAAGCACTTTATATCTTTACTTAAAAGGAAAATAAGTGAATTATTAAAGCCATATTGAATTATTAAAGGGGAGAAGAGAATCAGGTGATTTCTGTGTGTTGCAAAAAACAAAAAACTAACATGAATTGCGAATTCTGCTAAGTAAACCGGCTGAAACAGAACCAACCCACAAATTGCCTGATTACTTGAACCATGCTATGCTAATTTAAGCATTCAAAGAGCATCTAAATTTTGCTACTTGTAATAATTTTCAAGTAAACTATAATGATAAACGAAAGGTAATCAACTGACCATTACGGACAATATCGATTTTCTTGAAGGTGCCCAACTATAGATGTCTGGCTTTCCACACCGATCCTTTTGTACTGCATTCAACCTGCACAACAAGAACAATGAAATCATTGAGCCGCATCAAATTATTGGATTTTCTTTTTTCGAAAAAGAGCTGTGATTTCAGCTCAGTAGGCCACGCTAAAAATTTGTAGCTTCACAATAATAAGCAATTTTTACTGAACCTAAACTACTTAAAGCTCGGGAATTAAGGACCCAATGGACCCCAAAAATCCATATGGGTTGGATGATATTTTGTATTCAGAATGCAATGCCTATAAGAATCTTCCAAATGATTAGGTTAGTTAAAGGATCCTCACCAATAATAATCCCCAGATGATGATGCTGATTTGCACTTTGCTTTGATTATCCTTCCAAGTTTAGGTATGAGAAGAACGTCACAAGCTCCAATCAGTAACACAATCATGATGATACCTTATGATGCCCCTACCTGTCTCAAACTTTTTTAATGGAACAACCCCACAGGCCACACCACATCTATCTTTCTGTTAACTCTCTCTCCGTTAAATACACCCCCGTTAAATACGTTCCGTCCAATTTTGAGTCGTACATGTTTCTTCTTTCTTTTTGAATTTCAACCTTGGTTTAAAATTAAAATTTTCTTTGGTCTAATTGCATGTACAATTCTCTAAAAATGTATATTGAATGTATTCATTTGATTGATTGATCGATTAATTAACTGATGATTATATTATTCTTATAAACTACCTTGATCTTAAATTTAGGATAAAAATATAAAGTTAATACCATGTCATTTGCATGCCACTTGTCCACCTACAATATTATTTTTTTTAGGTTCCTTGTCCACTTACCATGCCATTTGTGTTGAGTTTATCGTGTTTGAAAAGTAAAATTTTAAATTTCAAGGGATGTAAAACAATGTTGGGAATTGGGATGAATTAAAAATCCTAACATCGCCATCTAAAAAATGGCTAGTAACATGTGTCTTCCATCTCTTTTGTACTTAAAAACCCTATAAATGTTTACCGGATTATTTTAAAAATGAATTAGTTTAAGAATAGAAAGATAAATTGGGTCATTTTAATGAATAAAATAAAAAAATAATCTCAGCCACTAAAGACTAGATAAATAAATTTTTCATATTGAACGGTGATGGAACCTTTACTTCAATAGGCTTTTTATAATACACTAGTTTTCATTAAAACAAAGAGAAGTATAACTGAGGTTGAGATGAGATGAGAAGAAAAATCCTACAGATGAAATATCTGAGAAAAAATCCTACAGATGAAGTAGGTGGTGCAGAAGGAGTTGCATCGCAGGTATCGTTAGCTTCAAGAATTCGTGAAGTTAACATTACAGGAGAAAATCCACGTGTTAGGCCGAATGACTGGCCTTACACGTGAGGGGGCGTGTGGAGATTGGTCCTACATTGTTAGAAGTTTGACAAAATATGATGAGTTTCCTAGTTTGAATAAGTTTCCTAGTTTAGACTTAGGTTTAAGTTTAGAAGTAGTATCCTTATATAGAATTCGTAGAGTTTTAGGAAATTGGCTTAAGGTTTGTGATGCCTATAAAAGGCATCAGTTATCATCTTTGTAAGACACAAAATTATTATCAATGTAGTCTTTTATTAATTCCGCGTTTAGTCTCTCATCTTTCTTGTTAGATCCTACATAGAATTTAATAAAAACATTTAGCAAAGTTTGATTAGTGTAAATATTATAGGGTAAAAGAGCTTATTTTAATATGGGCTATTATGTTTAAAAAATATTATATTTCCTTAACATTCCATATTTAATCGTACTTAGTCAGCATCACTTATAGTTCGTGAACAACACTTATTAGTCCTCCCGATCGCTAAATGCTTAAGCTATAAAGATAGTTTAGTTGATGATTAGAGAAAATCAATCCATGACCGTCGATCTAATAAACCCTAAACTTTCCCGGGAGTCTTAGATCAAGAATCCAAAATAGAGTATCAGAAGCTTAATAGTTTGATGTCAATATACTCCCTTTGTTTCTGGAAAATATATCTATTTTTGGGTTAAAATAAATGATAGTATTTTTTTTTAAAAAACGGAGATAGTATTAATTTATGTTTAGCAGTTGAGAGAGAACATCGGTACACTTGGATCAAAAAGTAAATAGTTAAACAACTTACAAGAAGGTGTGTTGGTAAACGCCATCTTGCATAATCATATAAAATTAGAATATCTGAAGGTTTGAGTCATAATTTGGTTACTAATTACTCTTTGAGCTCAGGATTTTACATCAGATAAGAAAAATATCCTTAGTTCAGAATTTAGTTTTTTCATTCCCGCCCATGAGTCGCTAAACCAAAGTTTTAATAAATTTACTGCGAGTTTCAATTTTACTCAACTGAGTTCACCTCAAGAATATCCTTATTTGTTACTTTGGTGGAATTAGAACTTCCACACAACGTATTTTTGTACATAATGTAAGTTAGGTTACTTTTCAGAAATTCACGTACAACCATGCACTCTTCTTCTTCCGTACTTACTTATTATGCAAATGTTCCCTCCACAAGTCCCTATATGGTCACGAAAGACCTAACCGGTTCCAAGCCGATTAGTCAAATAGTCATAAGAGCATCAACATTAAATTTGATTACTCATAATCTTGGAGGATTCCACTTTGAGTTAGGAGGAGGATCGGCATCAGTAGAGCTTACAGAATCACTAGCGGACCCATCAATCAAAATGCGTGGATTGAGATGGAAGTTTATTCTACATGCAGAAGAAAAAGGATTAAAAGTACTCCCTTGAAAGGCATAGTCACATCTATATTTCCAAATGATCCATATGTCAATCATTAATGAGTTAACCCATCTAATTTGCATGATATCTTATCTTCTTTCATACTTGTGTGTCAGTAAACCAAGAAAGAATCCATTCAATCACAAAACTACGACCATTCTTAACTTCTACATGAATACATCTCCAGACAGCTTTAGATTGCATGTAATCCCGTAACATATGTTTCATAGTTTCCTCATGTTCTCCACAAATGCCATATTATTTTTCAATCATATTGTTAATCACAACCAATCAGCACCTCGTTGGAACTATAACGTTAAGGCATTTCTAGGTAAAAAGCTTGATTTTGTGAGCAGTGTTTCTTTTCCGGACACCCTTTGAAACCTTGTCAGAGATATTATTGGAGATAATGTTACGCACATCCTTATTTCCAAAAATTGTATTGTAGGTTCTTTTAACTGTGAATTTCCCATCTTTATCTGACCTCCAGATGATCTCATCTTCTCAGGTGATATCCATGAACATAGATTGAATCTTTGAAACAGTAGGACTATCAAATAGTTGATTATAAATATCGATATTCCAAGTGGAAGCGAAAGTTCAAAAACAAAAACATAAGCATTGTGATTATTATATTTGGGAACGAGAGGTCGATGCATACCATTTATCCATATGCTAAGCAGATTTTGGTAGTCTTACCGTTGTTAACCTCCGTGCAATAATTCTGCCTGACAATGAAGATACCATCTCCAATACCCTTCCAAACCCAACTAGAATTTTTTGTCTTAGAACCTCTGTTAGAATGTCTCCACCAGAAATTTCTTTGAATAATAGTTAGTTTTCCAATGAGATTCTTTAGCAATTTAAAAATGCCCATCTGATAAAGTGGGACTGAGTTTAGGACATGCTTGACAATAGTGATTTTGTCTGCTCGAGTCATTGATTCAAAAGGCCATCTAGCAAGTCTATTCTCAAAATTATTTTTGATATCTCTAAAAGCTTCTTATTTGTTGTGCCTTAACAGAAGAGGAGATCCCAAATATTTTTCCTTAGAATTCAAGCTTTAACACCAAGTGTGTGAGTCAAAGTAACCTTCTTGTCAGTATATTTATTTAAGTGAACTGCAGATTTTTCAAGATTTATAACTTGACAAGATTGAGAATTGAATTCTACTAACAATTCAAGAAGATTGTTCACAGAAGAAAGATTTGCTTGAGTGAAAACTCAAGCAATCATATGTAAAAAGCAGATTATTAATGGCTAGAGCTTATTTTATTTTCATGAGCCTCAAAACGTTACCTATACAGAATTTTATGAGCCACGAGGAGATCCATTGAGCATTATTAACACAAGTTGTAGTGTTGACGTATTGATAAACTAAATCACACCATTCCTTATCAAACCCAAAATACGTGAGAGCTTTGACAAGAAAAACCCATTCAAGTTTATTAAAATCTTTGGACATATCCAGCTTAAGGGCCATTCATCCAATCTGTCCTCTTTTTTTATTTCATGGATTGAATTATCTCCTAATTAAGCAATAACAGTGTTACCACTGATCAATCTTCCTGAGACATATACAACTTGATAAGGATAGATAACCTTCTCTAAATCTCTGTTTACAATAATTTTGGAGATCATTTTATAAGAACTATTACAGAGTCCATTAAACTGAAGTCTCTAGGGAAAGTAGGTTTCTTCTGTCTAGGAATGAGAAATATATAAGTCTTGTTGAGTTGTTTAAATATATGCCTGCTTAGTAAAAAATTCTTGATCATTAAGCAAACATCTTCACCAAAAGTACTCCACTGTGACTATAAAATCCTTTTGCACCTAGGCACTCCAAATAATTCTTCATAATTTTAAGTGTGTTATAAATTTCTTCATTACTCGGAAACCTTAGCAAACTTTTATTGTCTTCATCAGTGACAATGGTGAGCATGAACCTAAAACAATATTCATTACGGGTTGAATAAATATAAATACTTATGTCTTTGAAGTGTCTTGTAAGAAACTAGGTTTGGACTCGCGCCGTAACGGAACGGGCTATATTTCATAGTCGGTTTCTTTGAGATAATATAGTTCTCTGATATAACATTCAGAGATATGGTAATAAGTCAATTTTACTACCCACAAAACAGGGAATCAATATTATTTATTAACCGAACAACTTAATTATTGTTATTCGATTGACCACATTGTTATGTTATGATAAGCCATGTTACCCAAATAAATTACCAGTAAAGTTGAATGAATAACTAACACCTAAGTACCATGGTTGCGTATAAAAATTCATATCACATGTAACGAATTGAAAATGACTTCATTTAATTGCTGCCCTCATTGAGGCATAATGTAAGAAAATATAGTCCGTCAGAACGACTATATGAAAAATTGTTCTTGTTTAAATTTTGAATTTTGGTTTTGTTATAATAGTAGGTCAGCAGCACATTTTAACAACAAAGTCAAAGTTCACCGAAGTGATTTAAAGTAGAAATTTAGGATACACCATATTTGTTGCAGAAGTTACTTTCGGTTTTTCTCCTGTCAACAACCTTAATCTCCTGGGTGTTGTGCATCTCGACAACACCACGTAAAGTTACCCATGACTAAATATTGGTGTTGTTAAATCTACTCCCAAAAATTTCACCGACTTCCCTTGAGACATGTTGATCGTCATAGCGTATGCAAGCTTTACTGGGAATTTCCTCATTGTCATTCTAATATATGTAATGTGTTTTTTGTGGAACCACCAATACGGATAAACAGATCACGAATGTTCATACTCGAATCCTCATTAGGAGTGAGTCCTTACATGCATTTTGGTTGTCGTAGTGCTGAAAATGCAAATTATTTATGTTACTTTTTAGTATGCACAAATGAGACCATATGAACATTCAGCCGAAGTATTTCCTGATACCTTTTTGGATAAAAAATACCGTATGAATATTCAATGAATATCTAATTCAATTTTATTTTGAACTCTTAATTGGAGAATACTCTCATAAATTAGGGGATACTAAAAAAAAATATTATGAAGTAATTTGAAGAATCCTTTATCCAAATAAGGGAAATCGCTAAATCACCCTAGAGTATCTCCCAAATGTTGTTAAGATTAAACTTAGATTTGGATTTTATCTTCTTTAAAATTTCTTTCAATAAAAACTAACATGAGATAAAAGAAGCGTTTGTTTTGAAGGAGATCAGCCCGATACTAAGCAAACATCAACTGAACTTTTTAACAATGGCATTTACCTAACTTCTACCTGTATTTCCATGGCGGATATCCAGACCAACCATTGGAATACAAGGTTGGATTTTTGAAATCGCTGACCTCACAATTATGTTTACTCTGATAAATGTGGATTTCGAAAAGTATAAAGTTAACCTTTTTTTTTGTCTTATACCCGGTTAAGATTGTGGATTAGTTGTATTATTGGTTGCTCATATATGCTTGTTCAATTCTGGACCATCATTTTTGATCAAACCAGATCAAATAATAAATTTACTTGAAGTACATTCATCGAGATACAAATAATACAAATAAAGAATTGGTATACAATATGTAACGCACTCCATATTGATATTAATCATGGGGCAAAATTTGTTTGCTTTTAACAACTATGAGAAGTTGCAAAACAATTAGTTGATTAGCACAAGTTGATTGAATAACATTAATTTCTCCGATGGAAAGAATTGGAAAGAAAGAAGAAGAGGAGAAGTTGGCAGTGGTAAAAAGTGTAGGGGATATTAAATTGATTTATGTTAGCTTTTTTTTTATTAACTAAATGGCTGTATGGACATTTCATCATTAAAAAAATATTTCTTAATTAAAATTCAGTCCTATATAACCATGAGTATCCTCCAATTTATAAAAGTATTTTTAATTAAGGGTTTTTTATTTTTACTGAAGGGTTGTGTTCGAATATTTCGTATAGTCTTTTTTTTGTATTGTATTTCCGGTAATTAAACATGTTTTTGTTTTAATAAATATATTAAAAATAATAATTACTGGTCAGTTTTTACAACAGTTGTCGAATTTGAAAATTGATGATGTATGAGATAATACATAAACACCACCCTGTTAACCCAAAGTCCCAAAAGGCCAGCAAATTTATGTCCTTCACTAATTTCTACCACTAAAGGATGACGGAAAAAATTAATAGTACTATTGTAACAGTAATAGAAAATAGATGACTCTGTATTTGAGCTATCTTGAAAATAATAATATCTGATGACCCTATAACAATTCAAAGTTTTCAATCGACAAAGGAAAAATGTAAATTCAACTGAATGGGGAGTTAATACTGTACTGTGTTAAGAGCCATAGCATAAAAAGAGACACGTATGCTTACAGTAGCGACAAACATTATGCAACACAGTTATAAGGGGTAATTAAATAAGAATTTTGTAGATTTTCAGAGATTTTTTATTTAAGAGACTCTCGGAGATTCTCTAGAAATATAGAGATTTCTAAAGAATCTCCGAGAGTCTTCAAGTGATTTTATGGAAGTGTTTTAGAGATTCTTTGTGATTTACAGAAACTAAATAGTGGATTTTTAGGGAATTTTTGTGATTTATAGAGACAATAAATGTGATCATAGTGGGTTTGTTTTAATCATTAAAGAAAAAAATCAATTGCGGGCGCAATCCAAGAAATAACGTAAGAATTGTTGATAGCCCATGTGAGACTATTATCAAAGACATACAACCTAGTTCTAATCACTATATATAATCACCTGGTGGACTGGTTTGTCCGTTTTTCTTCATCGTGGCACATTCTACTAAGACTACTGAAAATAATACAATATATAATGTCCATGCATGTGTTCGTATAAAATAACCCTAATTCCATGATCACCGAAAAATTTCACATGGTACTTAACAACCCAAATTTAATTAAAAATCCACGCATTTTAGATTCCTTAAGAAAAATTATGTTTTTTTCTAATAACTCGTCTTATATATAATTAAGCCAGTTATAGGTAATATATTATGGATGATTAGTATGTTAATATAGTTGTAAAAAATGGTTTATTTAAGGATAGTTCAACATAGCTCGATGAATCATTAATTTAAAAGTTTGATACATAAGAAAAAAAAGACACTTGTAAAAATAAAAATAAATCAACATTAGTTTTAAAGTCTCCCAAAATATCACCTATTTTGGAGAGACTTTTATCAAGCCTATTTTTGCATAAAAGTCTCTCAAAATTACAAATCCATGACTTTCAAGTTGATAACCAATAACATGAGCATTTAAAGGACTTTCTAGAAATCCCTAACCAATAACAAAGAGTTTATGAGAATTTCAGGAACTTAAATAAAGTCTTTATTCACTAACAAAAGTGTTTAAGAAACTTTTTCAAAGTATCTAACGACTAATATGAGACTTAAGATCTCTTTAAAACTCCATATATTTCCTAATCCACTAACCCCTATTAGTGTAGGATTAGGTGCTTCATTGTTACATGGTATATTAACTCCAAAACGTCTGATCAATGAGAATACATGTAGTACACATTAATAATTTGAGTTAACCTTCTATAAGGTTGGAGTTTTTAAAGAATGAAATATTATTTTCTGTTATCGACTGTCAGCAACGCCCAAGATAGTAAGCAAAGCCGTGAAGAGGTCGATGATGTCTAGATAAAGCGAGACTGAAGCCCAAATGTAGTTGTCGTACGTGAAGCGCTTAATAAGGTTGTTGGTGTCGTAAATGATATACCCAGAGAAAATTATGGCTGCCAAGCAACCGTATATCATGACGGACAACTTTCCCAAAGAAAATAAGAACTGTCACATTACATTTATTAACCAACTTTGAAATTAAAATCAAGAAACTGAGCAGAAAGGTAATGTTGGGTCGCATATACAGTACCTGAATGAGACTGAACACCAAGAGAACTAATGGGGCAGCAAATAAGAAAGGCCCAATAAAATTTAAATCATGCCCTCTTTTTGCTGCCCAAAATGTGTAGACAGTAAGACTTATGGCCACCACAACAGTCAGAATTGCTGCCTCCAATATAACCTTACCTGTAATTAACATTAAAACAATAGCAGATTATGAGTAAAAAAAGTTAGATTTCTGGAATGAAGCCAAAGACACAGTAATGCTTATGCTTAAGACATTGCATTAACGTAAAATTTATGGGATCTGTTTTCTAAAAGGACATATTACCATGTGATGTTACTTTTATTATATATATTTGGGTTAATGATAACACTAAAAGAACAACAACGCAGATGTGAATTACAGGATGTATGTGGTGTACCTCTGACATCAAGAGCATGTATGTTTGTCGGCGGACGATCATGACTTTAGAGTCGAAGGTTACAAAAACATGGGGTTTTTAAGTGAAGCAGGTAACTAACATAAACATTCAAGGGGAGGTGTAAGCATCTGAAGCTTTAGACGACAAATAAATAACCATCACCTGGAACTAATAAACCATACAACGAATGCTAACACCTCAAAATCATATAAAAATAACATATTTTTTTAGGAGAATCAGTACTCTAAATGAATATGTAAGTGGTATAATATATAGTTAGTCATTTAAAAGTAAAAGAGAAACATCAGCTTGAACTCAACGCAACCACGCAAAACAAAACTCATAGAGCTCTCAGTGATGTAGTAAACATATTAATAATTTGAGTTTCAAGTACTAATTCTTTCAGTCTCTATTTCTCCCTCTCTCAAGAAGACGCGTAGCTTCAAACCCAAACATAATAAAAACTCGAAGTGAAAAAAGTACAAACTAACAGGTCAGACAAACTGTAATAAAAACTAACAGCTGACCCACCCAGAAGAAATACAATATTGAAATATCATTGATCTATAAGCTCATTGATAAAATGATCTCTATATAATATGACAATTTTTATACTTTAACTATTATTTGTAAATGAAAGGTGAAGGATGAAATTTGGGATTAAGGTAACTATATTGAACTGATCAATCACAGAAAATTGTGTGCATTTACACAGTTCAATAAAACGATGAGAGTTGAGAGTTAAAACCTGAGTACCATCTTCCTAAAGTCGAGTTTCTTGCACAACTTGATCAGCGTGGTATTCACTGTAGAGAAGAAGCTGCTGCCTGGTAACCGAACTTCTTTTATTTTACCAGGGATTTTGGGGTCGGTTAGGACTTATTTATCGCAGGCAACCGAACAATTATGATTTCACCAGTTTTTCGTCTAGGTTTGATATTTTAATTTCTAGCCTAACATTACTCTGGATTGTACAATACCTAGCCGAACTTCTTCTCTATGAACATTACACAAGAGTTTCAATTTTTTTTTGTTAAATATGATACTAACACTGAATTATAAGGCTAGAAACAAATATTTCTACTAATACACAATTACAAATTTAGAAATCGATTACATTTTTAGCATCTTCAACACCCATACGGGTTGTGAGAAACTTATGAAGGATGTCATAATGAGCTTCGTATTCAAAATTCTTTCTTTTCCATTTTCTCCATTCCTCTCGAGATCACAGTACAACATCAACATTGGTTTCACCCCTAAGTCGATATCGATTGCAACCCGAAAATTTTAATGAGGATTACATGTTTCGGTGCAGAAAACTTTAATAATTCTACCCCAATAACTCATACTAACTAAACCATTTTGACATTGTTTTTCACCCTTCTTTAGATAAAAAAAGCACGTAGTTTGTGCAAAGAGATAAATCTTCATCTAGAATAAAGCTAGCATTAGTGACTGCCATTTTTAAATGAACACGTGATTTTAAACGTGAACTAGTAGATGGATATATATTTTTGAAAAGTGTGGAAATTAAAAAGTTCAACTAAAACTATTAAATAACTAACGCATTACATAACTAACCCTTAAGTATCTAGTAGATAAAATTATTAATCTTAACAGATAACTCTTTTCTTCCATTCGGATTTTAGTTGTACAAGGAATCTCGGGGCTTATGTTTTCAGATACGTATAGCATAGCTCGTGCTCGAATGTTGTTCCACCATGACGTATTCCCCAAAGAGATTGAATTCCAACACTATAAAAATGAAAGAATTGACAAGTTGGTATTCAAAACCAATAATACTTCATTCACAAGATAAAGGAATGTGTTCAAATACTCACTTTCTATTCAGGAGTATCTCTATGATGATATCGCTTTACCCAACAGAGTATTCTAATGTATTCTCATAACGTATATTGTAGCATTTCAAATATTTAAGCTAATTATAATGATTTACGGTTTTTAGTATTCTCATGTAATTTGAAATGAAATTCTTTGACTCTCTTCTAAACATTGAATAACGTTCATGATGTCTTTCACGGTAAGCCGGAATGAAAGCTTTAACAAGCATTACATCGTCCTCAACGGTGAATGGTTCTATTTGTTACTAGAAATGCAAAAATTTGGAGGAAGAGAGAGTATTGGTGGAAGAAAATTAACTTAAGACAGGCTTAGGTGGTGCAAAATGAGTTAGAGAGTGTCAAGTTTATATATAAAGAGGCCCCAAAGGATCTTTTTTTATATAAAAAAGATTGGGATTTGTACTATGAAAAGTGAAAAGTTCGGCTGAAATTATATTATCGAATCAGCCGAGCATGGTTGCAAATTTTTAGTGTACCTGGTAATTTTTAGGGTTCGGCTGAAATTATTTTTATATTATTATCCGAACCAAACCAACTGCTAGTTCCTTTTTGAACAAATTGAGTCGTTGGCTCTTTCATGCTTATAAAAGGAACTTATCTTTTACCTCAAACTTCCAAGTTTTTATGATTTACACATCAGACTATTTCTCATGTCTTCCAATCGTATTTTTTTAGTCTCAACCTCATTCTCATATCTTCCTCATCCAAAAGCTAAAAATGGTTCGCTACACCATAGAAGAAGATATTGCCACAGTTCGAGCGTGTCATGCGACACGAGTCATGATGAAGATAGGAGCAGTAGAAGAGTACCTAATCGTTTTAGAAAAGTGGTAAAAATAGTTCGTTCACTGAGACTTGTGAAGATTCGTTTTAGACCTAATTTTAATTTAAACTAGAAAATAATTAACAAATTTTAATGGTATTTGGAGAAACTGGAACTCAGTATTCCACCAAAATCATTTATGAATGATTTACACAATGATTCTTTAACAATTATAACTCTTTTATTGACTCTGTTTCTTTGTCAAAAGTAGATTTCTAAAACATTAATTTTAAATCACAAACATTATACACCATAAAAAAAATCACAACTAATTAAGAAAAATTATAAATCAATTAAAATCAATGCAAAAGTCATTAAAAATCAAAAATAGTTACCATTCATTCATGAAATATGGCTTCCTCCATTGTCCTAGTGGTTGGGTTTAGCTAGACATAGCTTTCTTAAAAGCTATTAAAATATTAAAGAAAATCTAAACTGTATTTGAAAAGCAAAACTAAACCCTAGTTTTTTACATGTGAGAAGTTGTCTCAAAATTGTATCTAGGCTCCCCTTTATATATGCTTTGGTAACCTCCTCTTGATCCTTATCCAACTAGGAAACCTAGTCTCATTAAAATTTTCCACTTCCTTTTGATTCCTTGTCCAATTAGAAGACTTAACCTCCTCAAAAACCAACAAAGTCTATATATATATATATATAAAGTGGGTTCCAAGAAAATCTTTCAACATACCGCCTTCAAGAAGCGTCGCAATCACAGACCAACAGGTACTCTCCGGCACGGTTGGGGTTTCTCTTTGAAGGTTATCATCAGGAGGTGATTTTTCATCCAGCGATCTCATTTAAAAAATATTGGTGTCGTATATTTTTTTGGAGTTTTTCTCATTGTGTACTTTGGTTTTTCTTTGTATATATCCATATTGATTAGACCATCTATGATTTTCTTTGTAACAGGTTTTTGGTTATCAGATTTTTGATCTCGACTATCCGAATATGTCTGCGTCTGGTAAGTTTCGTCGTTCATGAAGTACTGATACACTGTATGATTTGATCAGATTTTGAGTTATATTAAGTTGGCCTTGGGTTAGTGGTTTTGTTGCACTTGTTGATTAGAATTCGACGGATTTTGTTCAATAAATCGTGCTTATGTGCTTTGCTTCTCGAAGTTTTAAGGGTTTTATAAGTTTATAGTTTGTCATGATTAGTCCTTGTTGAATGTGTGCTTACAAACCGAAATTCAAGTAGAAATTGGTTTGGAAACCCTAATGCCGTTTTGTTATTCGTTTATTTATCATGGTTTTTCTTGTACGTTGGGGATAAGCGCAAATTATGAAGAAGGGATATGGATTTTTGACGTATTAACTGCCTCAGCTTAGCTATGTTCTGTTCCTGATCACTTTATAATTTTGTGGGGTTCTCAGTGCCTTTTAAGTCCAGAGAGGATCATTGGAATCAGTTACAATTAGAAGAAGCTCGTAAAGCTGGGTTAGCACCCCCTGCAGTTGATGAAGATGGAAAAGAAATCAACCCTCACATTCCACAGTATATGGCAAATGCACCTTGGTATCTCAAATATGTGACACCGGTAAGTGTTCTCTTGTGCCCAGTGTTTGTTCACTTTAAGGACAACATATTTTAATCTTTGTTCTAAATTAAACATCTATCTTGTTTTTCTTTTCAAATAGAGTCTTAAGCATCAACAAAATTGGAAAGGAACTCGGAAAGAGGATAAATGGTATAAAAGGGGCCAGACAACATTTAAGGCCAATACGTACAGGAAAGGTGCTTGCTCAAAGTGAGTATAGAAGTACTTAAGTTTTCTCGTTTGATGAATAAGAGTAATTTGGTGTTGTTGGGAAACACAACATCTATACATTGTAGTCGAAAAATAATTCAGTTGGGCATTGTATTTTATGCTTTAACTTGTAAAGTTGTAATCTGCTAGTAAATACAAGATTATACTCACATAAGACACCATTATATGCAAGTGAATGCTTTCCTCGTGACATGTTGATGCAGGGTCTAAAGTTCATCACATGTGTATAAGATACATATTTCAAATCGTCATGAAAAAATAGGCACATTGTTACCTAGATACATTGCTTAGTGCTAATAGTATATAATGCTAAGATTTAGTCAAAGAATGTGGTTAATGGTTATGCCTTCTCTTCTCTTGTTGTAGTTGTGGGTCAATGACACATAATGCAAAGTCATGCATGGAAAGGCCTCGAAAGAAGGGAGCAAAGTGGACAAACATGTACATCATGCCAGATGAATTGATTGAGATAATTGAATTAGATTATGAGGCCAAGCGAGACAGATGGAATGGATTTGATCCATCATCATATGCTCGAGTCATCGATACATATGAGGCCAGAGTTGAAGCCAGAAAAAACTACCTAAAAGAGCAGCAACTGAAGAAATTAGAGGATAAAAATAACAATCAGTGTGGGGCTGAAGCTGTGAATGGTGATGATGAAGCTAAGGTTGATGAAAGCAGACAGACTGATTTTGCTAAGGTTGAGAAACGTGTGAGAACCACAGGTGGTGGCAGCACAGGAACTGTCAGGTAAGCAGTTAATTTTCTGTCTTGATAGATTGGGTTGTTCACTGTTGAACAGTTAATATTTTCAAATACCTGGGTAGGCTCTTCTTTTTGTTTCTTTACTCTCTATTAGCATCAATTAGTATTCTTTTGCAATAAGTTCTTTTTTTCCTACAAGTTACCTGTTCTCCAAAAGTTGCAACTGACGAGACTCGTATTACAGAAACTTGCGTATTCGGGAGGATCCAGCAAAGTACCTTTTGAATTTAGATGTCAATTCTGCTTACTATGATCCCAAAACTCGTTCTATGCGTGAGGATCCTAACCCAGATAGTGATCCTAACGAAAAGTTCTATGAAGTGAGTTGCTCATTAGGCATCAGACAGTTTCAAATATGCATTCGTCCTCAAAAAATTCTCAAAATACTTTATGTATACTGATCTGTCCATCTACGTTTGATTCCAGGGTGATAACAAATACAGGAAAAGTGGACAAGCAACAGAGTTCAATCAGCTTAGAATGCATGTTTTGGAGGCCTACAAAAAGGGACATGATGCACACATGCAGGCAGCTCCCTCCCAAGCTGAATTTTTGCTTAAGAATTTTATGGATAACAAGCAGAAGCTGAAGTCGAAAACGAAAGATAGCATTATGGAGAAGTATGGCAATGCAGCAACTGAAAAAGACATTCCTAGAGAACTTCTCCTTGGACAAAGTGAATTACAGGTCGAGTACAATCTTGCTGGCAGAATTATGATGGGCCAGGTAGGATCTGCAATAACTACTTGTTGTTTTTCCTTGAGATTGCATATTTATGCATTCAATATATTTTTTCTTTCTCTGCATATTTAATAAGGTTCTTGTCAAGTTTTTAGGTTTCATAAATAGTAATGTGAGCAGCTCTTTTATGTGAATAATGATAGGCATAACAAATTATAAATGGATTCCTGTCAAATAATGGTAAACTTCTGGTTAGATATTCTTCAGAAACATAGGGAAAGATATTAATCATGCATGCCAAAATGGTTGATCTCTTCTGGAGTTCTGCACGTTTTTTTTTTTAATAATTTCGAAAGGAGCTTTGAGCCTTTGACACTTAGGGCAGCAACATCTGCAATTCTGTACCAATATGGGAGCGCAGTAGTGTGGAAAAATTAAATACACCTTGTTACTCATGCTATGAATTTCATCAAAGTTATGTTTAGATTTTCTTATTCTAGTTTTATTTTATTTGAACTACTGTCCATTCCTTTCGATAAGTAACAGCAAATTAGAACCATATCCAATTTTTTGATATAAATATTTCGTATTTAATGCGATTGGTAATGTTATGATGTTTGGAGGAGATGTACATTCCAAGGAGCAAGTATGAAGAGGACATCTACATTAACAACCATACAACAGTTTGGGGTTCTTGGTGGAAAGATGGTCAGTGGGGTTACAAGTGTTGCAAGCAGAGCATCAAAAACAGTTATTGCACAGGAGCTGCCGGAATCGAGGCTGCTGAAGCAGCAACTGATCTCATGAAAGACAATATTGCTCGCAAGGAGGCTACTGAAGGTGAGTTGTCTAGATATATGCTAATTTATCGTTTATATACTCATGTTTTCTCTCTTTGAAATTAGTCTTCTCGATGCATAATCATGTATGTTTTCATATAGAAAAACCTGCAGCAGCAGAACAGAAAAAGCTTGCTCCTTGGGGAACTGATGTACCTGAGGACCTAATCCTTGACCCGAAACGGCTTAATGAAGCACTTAAGAAGGTAATCCCTTGTCTCCGTCGTTCTCTTGACTTGGTATATTATTGGATTTGGCTTGACTACCACTTGATTGGACTATCCTATCAAGTGACAATGACATTAGAAACCTGAAATTTCAGTTGTTTTACTGAACTCAATGTGGTTTAGGATTTCCAAATCCCAAGTAGATTACTTGGTTTTGCAAGGTCTAAAAGATTATTTCGCCTGATATCTTTTGAAACTCGTGCACGTTTTCACATTTAGAACCACATCATAAGCTTCATTTCTGATGAATCTATTTTCGGCTATGAACAGGAGGATAAGAGAAGGGAAGAGCGGGATGAAAGAAAGCGGAAATATAATGTTAAATATACTGATGAGGTATCTGTACTTTTACTTTAATAGTTCTTTTTAGTCAAGTCCATGTGCTCCTTTCAACTATCTAATATAAAAGGTTGTCTATGTTTTGCTTGTGAGAGTTTTGTAATTATATTTGGTATCTCTTGAAGGTAACTGCTGAAGATATGGAGGCATATAGGATTAAGAAGGTCCATCACGATGATCCAATGAAGGAATTTATGAACTAGTTACCATTTCCTTTTTTCACGGGAACTCTTGTTTCGGTAGCTTAGTATGTTACATATTTTTGTGATCTACAGATATTTTCGTTATTTTCTTGACAAATATCATTTGTAACCTTGTGACGTTAATCTGTCCACGGAAGACTTCGATTAAGAAGGGGTATGTAATTTTTAGCCCACGTTATGAGAGAATTTAAATCTTGCTTAAAGCAAGTAACTTTTTTCCTCTCAGCAGTCAGCCCCATTAAATTCTCAGCACAACAATAAAGTCTATGAACAACTAGTGAACCACACTTCCACACGGATCTTTCTTCTTTGTGATTCGTTTTTGTTTTCACTGGATTTGGATCCCTGTGTTATAAATTATAGTACTATTCTGTGATTTGATTAATAGTCCAAACTCAAAGACTCCATTTTAAGTACGGATAGTTTTGTTGTCAGTTGTCATCTTGAGAATATTATTTTTAGGTTAAGTTCTCGATGAAGCAGATTGATTACCTTTTGACGGTTCTCATGGTCATAGCTGGCCTCCAACTTTGCTTTGCGGCATGTTCCCTAGTTAGTAAATGAGCGCATAATTTGCAGACGAAACTATATGCGGATCTCTGGACTTTTTGAACTCTCAGCGCAGCGGTATTAAAATCCTTAATAAACTCAGCAGAAAATGTCTTTTCGAACATGTTTAACTTATTATTTTTTTTATTTTTTTTGTTGAGTAGTTTCTGACTATAAACAAACAAGGTGTGTTTTAATTTAAAACCATTTGCGTGGTCCGTAGAAAATATACAAATATAATAATATATTCCAATCAATTCTTCAGCACACTCGTTAAAAAATGTTAATTTAAACTCTCTATCATATTAGTCAAAGTACTTTATCCGTGTAAGTTATATTATCGAAAAATCAAAATATTATAAATTATAAGAAAAATTAGATCTTATGAAAGTTTTTTTTTATTATTAATCAATCGTGATAATACCTATATATATCATAAATATGGATATATATATAAGAAACAACACCTGAAAAATTAGAGCTTCGTTTATTGAGTTAGATTAACAAAAATCTCTTCTCCCCTATATAACTTATTTGATTGGCTCGTATTAAAAATTATCCCTCATTATAAAATTATTAAATAATACGGATATTAAATAAAAAGATGAGATTTAGACATTATAATATTACAGCGGCATGAGCACTGATCAGAGGATGTGTGTGAACGAAGCCATTAGAGGTAGTCTAAAATTGATAATCCATTCGTAGGTATTGATATGACACCTTCCATCACCTTCAATCATCCTAGAAATTAAGAGGAGTGTTCTTTTAAAAGATGTGGGTTCTATCTAGAAATAATCCTTCTACATTTAGAATATCAAGGTCTCCCTCTAGTATTTTCGGTAAACAAATCAAGTCCTCGGCTCCTAGCCATAAGAAGAAAAGTCAAAAAGAAAAGAAATAAGTTTGTAATACGTACAGTCACGCGGTATAAACTAATGGGTTTTTGCGTGTAAGAAACCAAAGCGTTTGTACTTAGTATTAATCGAGGGTTAAGTACTCCTAGAGAGTAGTGATCTGTAAAACACTCTCTTTGAAGAGAAAAGGGTAAAGAAGAAGAAGAAATGGGTAGGACCAGGCGCTGCAGGCCAGGAGTAACAAAGAAGAAGAGTCAAGGAGGGAAAGATGATTTACTACTCAAAGATCAGGTTTTTTTGGTAAACTTCTTTAATTAACTTTGGTTCATTTAGACCCTTTAAACACTACAGTGTTATGCATTTTGTTTTACTTGTTTTGATTCAAGTGCTGTGTAGAAAGTAAGAGTTTTTAGGTACATACTGTAGCTAGATCATCGTGTTCAGTAGTAGAGTGTAAATTTATTTTGCGTTGTATGAATATATATACCTTTTCCCCTTAAACCATTATTTGTGGGGATATGAATGGGTTCTTGTTAATTTTGCATTAATTATAGTGTTCTGCTATGTATGATGCAATTGTTGTATGTTAGCTTTTTGTTCTTGGTGGTATTGATTTGGGTTTGGGGAGTTAAAAGACTTTGCGAGGATTTGGGGTTTTGAGGAGTTAAAAGACTTTGCGAGGAATTGGGGAATCGGGAATGGGTTAACTTTTTTTATTTTTAATGATGGATCCTTTCTATGGCAATTGTTGCACTAAAGAAAGATTTTTTACTTAAATTTTTGTTTTTTGTTTTTTGGTAGTCTGTAGCAAAGGATGGCACATGACGGAAGTAGCAGAAAAGAAAACCAACTAGGAGATCTCAGCGACTCCATAATATTGCAACTTCTTCTCAGGATTTTGGTATCCAAAGTGAATTGGGACATGCAGATGTTGTCTTGGAAGGCACAGATGGCATTGGGAGCGAAGCAGAACAAGATCTCCCGCAAAGTCCTGATGTAGAGGAGAAAGAGTTTGAGGAGATAGAGCGTCTTTTTAAATTCATCCAAGATAAACAAGTAAGAATTGATGAACTGGCCAGTTTCAAAAATAATTTGGTAACCATTAAATTACACCGTTGTTTTTCATCTGCGGGTTTGTATTTTGTTTGTTTAATCTGATTTTCTAAAAGCAGGCTGCTGGGAAGAGCTTTTCATCTCAAGATCTAAGTGTGGCTGAAATTAGGCTAATGGCAGAAGTTAACAAGTATAAAAACATGTATTTAGATGCGCGAAAGAAGGTAATGTCATGCATACTTTACTTCATGTTGGTGTAATTCCATGTGTGTCATAGTTGTCAATGTAATGCTTCTTCATTTTCAGATCCGACGCTTGCAGCAAAAAACAAATGACCTAACTAAAAAGTTGGAATGTGCTAATGCCAAACTTGAAGGGGAACGTAAGCCTTCTAATTATGGTACTACGTCAAACTAAGTTTGGCTTAAATGTCGATGATGCCATCTATTAAATTTCCTTTCCAATGGTGTCATCTAGTATGCAAAAGGTTTTGAGCAAGTTCGTGCTAAATTGATTCTCTTTTGTTTCGAACATCTTACTTAATTTACTGATAAGTCTTTTTTTTTCCTCAGTGTGAAAATGGGCAGCAGATTTTCTGTGGGTTAATTGATAGTCTCAAGGATACATATCTTTTTGGAACTCTAGCAAAAACAACAGCAACTTCGTTGGAGGTTCCATCAACTAGTAACAACAGTGATACTCTGAAGCGCGGCAAGCGCCCGACTCCAACAAAACCACAAGCAGCCAAAAGAAAGAAAGTCACTTGGGCGTAGAAGATTGCATCAGAAGATTTCTTGGTAAGAATTTTGTGAAGAAAGAAGTTGTTAGTTCAAACCGATGATAATTAATCTGTTAGTATAAGTACTGACTACAGACAGCTTCTGCTTCAATGTTAGTTTCACTATTACAAAATGTAGTGCTATCTTGCTTGTAGTCTAATGTTGCATACTTCTTGCAATTCGTGATTCTAATATCTCCAACTACATTACACTGGGATAGCGATTGAACATTCACTGTAACTACACTGCAACATTTCATCTCTTGATTTGGACATTCACTGTTTTTCATAGTCAAGCAAATAAGCCAACCGTCTTACTTGATTTGGAATGCTGTGACATGGGATAAAGATAAGGAGCAAAAAAAATTCAGTATAGAAGGGGGGACTGTAAAAGGGTCATCTCTTATCTAAATGGTGACATTAATTGTATTCAGTGGCAATGTAAAGCAATGCTGAAGAAATCTAACTTCTTCAAGTTGTACTATGTATTTTTTGGGGTTTTTAAATTTTTTCCTAGGGAAGCTAATGGAGAAGCTAACTCATTAGCAAAATCAGCAATAAATTTAAATTCAGTAGTGAACTGGAGGCTGGAGCCATATCCCTCTTTTTTGTATCAACTCTCATCTATTAATAGATAGGTTAATATTAGGGTGATATTAAGTCATCTTATACTCCCTCCGCCCTAAGAAAAATGATACTTTCACTGTTTTTGGGACGTGGGTAGTATTAGATAACTCTACGTACTGTAGGTAGTATTAGATAACTCTACCGACAACTTTGTAACTCCAATGGCTAATCTTCTAGGGTAGTTGGTTTAACATAACGCCTATTTTACATACAAACAAAAAAAAACACCATTAATAAAAATGCTCTAAAATAGAAAATAGAAAACTCTCTCAGAACATATTTTTATTTTTTTTTATTAATTGCTCAAATCTTTGTAAGAATTTGAGCTTTTAGTGCAAAAAAATAATAAATAATAAATCAAAAAATCAAAAAGTTAACTAGTATGAAAAAGAGACTTATTTTTAAAATTAGGTGTGATAACAATGTAGTTAATTTCAGATTTCGGTCTCGTCGCGGTCGGGATCTTGACACCTTGATAACGATATTTCAGGGAGATTATCGGCGAAATTTCGGAATAACTTCCAAATCACTGAAAGAATTTACTGAACCCCATCATTCAGTAGTTCACCTTCTTTAAGGAACTCATTTACTATATCTTGCCACCCATCATCAATGATCAGAAATCTTGCAGGACATCCACCTGCTGATAAACTGCAGTGACAAAAATACACACATAAGCAAAAAAGACTACGTCGACGAAAGGGCCATCTTTCAAACTTCAAAGAGATAACGACTGAAATTTTTATCATTTTTCTACAATACCTTTGAAGTCCTATTATTCCTTGTGGAGTGACTTCAGAGTAGAATGCATCCCAAGCACATCACCCATACCAATCCAAGTTTTGCTGGAATCTGTTTGTTGCATCAGAACATCACGTTAAGCAAACAAAATCCCAACCTAGAAATATCTAGTCAAAGATCACCTTTAAGTAAGCGTAGCCTACATTCAATCCCACATAATCGAAAAACCAAAAATCCAATGGTTGAACATAATCAAGATTTGTACAAATTTGTAAAAACAGATTAAAAATTGATAAACTAAGAAGATATTGCTCAGATCAGCGGGTTATCGACGCACTCATTGGGGGAGACACGAACCATTGGATTTCAACAATGTAGTACCTAGACAGTCAACAGAAGACGTTCAAATGAGCATAGTAACAGTGAAATCAAAAAATCTTTAAATCGATATTAAAACTCAAAAATCCACAAATAAGATTTCAAAAATTAATCATCAATCTCTTTAACAATCCCAAACAATGAATCATAATTTTAAAAGCCAGCAAAACATAAACTTAAAAGAAAGGTATGGTTAAAGTGCAAAATCACAGTTGTTACCTCAACTTTACAAAGCTTTCCCTCATCTAGAACCGTAAACAGGGCAAGCCCATTATAGGGGTAACTACAATCGTCTTACTAGCAAAGAAATGGCCATTGAGCTCTAATGCCTGCAGCGGAAAATTCATCATGAGTAGAGTTCAAATACATAACTCCCTACTAATTATGGAGCACAGGCTGGGAAATCTATCTTTTTTCGGTTTCTCGCAACATAAGGCTAAAAGATTTCTGCTGTCAGACTGAAGTATACTTACATCCTTATAAGATGGAGCAGCAACAACAACCTAAGCAAATCAGATACAAAGTATCATGCACCAGTATCAAAAGTATGTATCATCTATTGCTATAATACATCATTAGAGTCAAATGAAAACTAAACATCCTATTTTTGGAGTAATTACATATTTAACAAACAAAACACAAAACAAACATAACAACTAACCAACCAATGTAAAACAAATCCAAAACCCACTGTTGATTGACCACAACATCAGATTTTTTCTCAAAATAGCACTACATAAATGAATCTGATAGTTCACACTGTTTCAAATCAAGAACAATAAAATTAAAAAAAATGATCAGAAATTCATCATCATTCAATCAGAGAGTCAAAACGAAACCCATAAACCCTAAAACCACTAACAAAAATACAAAATAGATAGAATTGAAGAAACCCTAATATGAACCCTATATAAGCTAAACAGATAAAATTGAAAAAACCCTAATTTGGGAAATTGAAATCAGAGGGAGTAATAATGTTTGTATACCTTAGTAGGGATATAATCGACAGTCAATACCTAATTGGTTATCTTCCATTATCGTTGCGACATAACCACCAGGATCACCTCCAATAATATCAACATCATTCTCATCCTTGATCTACTTATTTCCTCAATCAATCTGAAACCCTACTTGTTTGATGAACAGGAGAAGATTGAAAGTATTCTCAAAAACTGAAACCGTAAAGAAGATGGAGTGAATCAATCGAGAGATAAAGATGTTCTTGGACCGTTGGATTCATCAATTAATCTGAAACCGTTAGATTAGAATAGTAAATACCCATTTTACCCTAGATTCGGTGACTCGTCTCGGCCGAGATATGAGCGATTTGGCCGATATTCACGTTCAAATATCGTTCAACGAAATCTCAGAAATCGTCAAGGTATTCTGCCGATACCGCGAAAAGCGGCGTTATCTCGGTCGTAACGGCGGAGATTGACTACGTTGTGTGATAACAAGAAGTGAATTTTGATTTCTTTGAATTTTGATTCCTATTATCAGTTGAGTGTAGGTTTAGTTGGGTTACGGATAAAAACTTCTAATCGTTCACTGAATATTGCCTCAAGGTTGAGGTTAAGGCGAAGATAGAAAATATTTATATATCTTATACTCCCTCCATTTCAGCAAAGTGTTACTATTACTTTTTCATTTTGACCTAAAAATAAGTTAAAATGGAAAAGTGATAGTAACACTTTCGCTGAAACATATATGATATTATTTTTTGAAAATCCAATTAGTTAATGTATAATAGTCAATCATACTATCTAGGTACTAAATTTTAATCTGGATAAATATTGGTACCAAGTGTAAATATGGAAAAAATATAGATACCTAACACATATGTCCTATTTTCCTCCAATATTTTAAATTTGGATTGATAAAAAAAATATAGCTGTGTTGATACTTATCTTTAAACGATTTTTTGGGAACCATTTAGTTTTTGAGAGGACCACTAAGTGATTAATTCATCCATTCTATGTTGATAAGGAATGTCCTAATGTTAGTAAATGATTAGGTTACCCTTTATTTACTTAAATTAAATTATTAATCTTATAAATATTTTATTTTATTTTTATTTTTATTTTTATATTTATTTATTTTTGTTTTCTTTTACTCATTTTTTTGGTTTTTTTTTTAAAAAAGTTCGGCTAGTTTTTATTTTATTCCTATCAGAACTTCAATGTGTTCGGTCAACAAACAATATCTTCGGTTGAATTTTATTTTTTAGGCTAGCCGAACTTTTGTTTACATTTTGTACTTAGAAGTTCGGTCAACAAAAAAAAAACGTTCGGCTATCATACACCCAAATAACCCAAAAACAGTGTAATGTTCAGTTGAGAACAAAAAAATTAAATTCTAGTCGAACTTTGTATTCCCATTTTGCAGTAAAAAGTTTGACTGAAAGGCTAACTATCGATCTAACCGAACTCCCATTTTTTATTCTCAACTAAATAATTCGATTTCAAATTATTGAGAAACCAAAAGTTCGTCTAGCCATTTTATTAGCCGAACTGTTTTTGGTGTTTTTGAGAAACAAAAAGTTCGGCTGATAAAATACTATATTCCTAGCCGAACTTTTTATTAAAACTACTTTTTGAACCCTAAATTTCATGATTTGAAGTCGAATCAACAATCAGAAACGCATAAAAATGAAAAGGTTTCTCGGAAATTACCTTTTAATTTGCATGTTAGCTCGTTTACCTCCTAAAAATAAACAAAATTAAAAAACTTATATTTAAAATTAAAAAAAAATAAATTAAAAATAAAAATAAAAATAAACATTAAAAATAAAATGTTATACTAAAAGATATTTTGATCATTAACTAAAATATATAGATAAAGGAACCAAAGATTATTCTATAATGACCTTATTAAAATCGGTAAAAGATCCCCTTAAATTCTAAAGGATCCCAAAAAACTCGTTTTTTTATCTTTATACTCGTTTTTGTTAGTGGGTCAAGGTCCCAAGGAGCATGAATGCATGATAAAAAAAAAAACTCGATTTTTTATTTTTTACATCTATTTTTAATGTTCTGTCGTATCAATTTTAACTTGTGCAGTGGCCCAAGCCTAAAACTACAAAACATCAATGTGGATAAAATATATTTAAGAAAATTTCAAAAATTTGAGCCCCCACAGTAGGAGGCTCTAGGTGGCCTAGCTGTTTATTAAATGGCTCTGTTTTTACATGCCATGTATTGTTAACAGCCTGAGGTGCTATTTAGCATCATTTTTACAACATGAGGGCGGGAGATGGTCACTTCTCAATGGCACAACTTCTCGAAACCCATGTACTCTTTATGCTCAATTTTTCCGGCCATGTTTGCGATGCCTATACCACCTGTACACCGAAAACAGATTAAACCTTCATTGACAAATCATCTTAATTGGTTCCTTTCGTGGTGCTTACAATGAGAAAATTAAATTGAGATTGTATTCCATGAACAATAAAATAAATTGAATCTCACCAAGTAAAATTGTACTGATAATCATTGTGAAGACAAGAATGAAGATTATGATAGAAGCCCTTCCTAAAATCGCTATAATCCTTCGCACTACATGTTGTCCTACTAGTGCAGCTAGAGTTGCCACAGCAAAAAAATAGAGAGCTGTGTAAAAGAAAAACAAACAATTAGCAGGGAAGCAAACAAAAAACTGAACGTTTTAATTGAAGAAGAACATGGGGGTTGGTTACTCACCGTAAGGGACAGGAAAACGTTTGAGAAGATAGTATTCAACAACAGACATAGATGAAGAAAAAAACATGGCATAAGTTGCCGTTGCAGTAGAAACCTGCATTAGTTATATACGAAATGTTAGTCGAATTCAAGCGCTAAAACACGAATAGGACTTGCTCATATAGGCCATGAATTTAGTTAAATCTTACCTGCGGAGGAATTCCCAGCTCTAAGAAGAGGGGACCCATTATGAAGCCACCACCAAGACCTAACAGCCCACCGACTGTACCGGCTATTACACCAACTACAGCAAAGAAGCTTAACTGATAGACCTTCCAGTCCACACCTTTTTCTCCCAAAGATGCAATCGTTTTCTTTCCCTTGTACAATCCAATTGCCTCATACATCGTCACTCCAACAGAAACTGGGATCTATAGGACATGCATAATGAGACAGAACTAGCTTGTTTATAGTTCGACTATCAAGCTGGCTTGCACTTGCATTCTTAAGTCGTATTACAAAACTATATTAAGAGAAGTAGAGAACATCGAACCGTTGTTGTATTACCTGTGCCGAAGACAAAACCCAGTATGATGTTGAACAAGTTGACGTTTTATTCTGTGTCCCAAAACATGGAAGAAAAATCTCCTTGTGATTAGTTCATGAGCAATGAATTATATACAGTTTGAAATACTGAATAGACAAACGATTGCATGCAAACCTTAAAAATTTGTATTACAAGGAATGCAATCCAAACAAAAATAAGAAGACCAAGTTCCTTCCAGTAGACATTCTCAAGAATTGGGACCTGCATAAATATGGTTAGAAAGAAGTTAGCCACGAATGTAGAGAGATCGAGCGAGTGTCAGTAAAAGCTAACAGAAGGTGTAAGACTGACCGTCGTTTTCATCTCTTTTTGAGTGCTTTTATTATTACTAGGATCGTCGACTGGTAAAGGATTGCCTTCTAGTACTTCTTCAGTTCTAATACCTAACCAAATAAATAATATATGAATCAATTTCAAACATAAATGGAGAACTTAGCGAAAACACAATGTTATATATTCACCCCTCCTTATATATCTATCTCTCATTAGGGGAGAATCTAGTGACCGTTAAACTCACCGGCATCTGCCTTATGAACCTCCTAAATAAGAAGAGAAAAAACAGTAAGAATTAATAAGAATGAAATCATGCTTGCAAAAACAAAACATATAGTATGAAGTTTTATAGACTTGATCTTCAAGCTTCTTAATTTGTGGACATATAAGGCCCACTTTCGATCGAGCATGTGTAGCCACATACTCAAATTTACCTTCTTTAATATGGTTTCCTTCTTCCATGTTTGCACACCTTTGAAGAATGACATTGTTGACATAGCTGCGCACATTATATTCAAGAAAATTTATCAGTAATGCCTATTGATAGAGATGTCTAGCTAAGAATTTGATTATTTACTGTAAATGTTTACCTATGAAAAGAACGATAAGAAGAACAGTGACCATCCAATCAGCAAATATTTCACTGAGAATGACACCAATACTAATACCAAGCATGAGCATAGGTTGCATGAGAAGTGTTAGGTTATAATCGATGAGTGGCATATCGAGTGTGGGATGTCTCCTTTTAAGGTTGTAGAACACTGTTGACAAAGCTGCTCCTGTTATCATGCCTGGTAAAACATACTTCCATTAGCACTTGATTTACATAGATTAATTGCCTACTTCAATCTAAAAAATACTTCAAACGGCAAATATTTAGAAAATACAAAAAAAAAAAAAAACTTAAAAACAAAATCATGCATTGTGTGCCGTGCTTGGTATTCTGCAGAACTATGCAGGCTCACTAGAGCCGAAGTCACTGTAGTACAGTGGTAAAGCCTATGTCGCTGAAGTTAATAGTAAAGTTTTTGGGTGATGATACCAATTACCAAGGACCTGAGTTCGCAATGTGTCAGCATCAAATTCTTTATCGTTAAAATAACATAAAATGCAGGCCCACTGAATTAGCAAGGGCTTGGTAAGCCGAAATTTTGCCAAAGGCACTTGCAGTTATTTGCAAGAACCCAGAAGTTTAGACAAATTTTACTCCGAAGTTTCGCAGCTTACGTAATGCTTTTTCTGCCTATGGGAGGGCAAAAGGTATGATGAAAAGGAAAAAAACTTAGTGGCCAAAGCCTCGGAGTCGGGGGGAAATTGCCTCTATCCTATAGCTGAATTCGCTGTCTTCCCTTTTTAGTTTCTATTGACAGCTTGCAGTATCTAAAATTGTTAGTTCTGTGTATTCAGGGCTGTGAGATTTAGTGGCCACACTTGTTCTTCCAAACTGTTTCCCCCCAAAGGTATGTTTCCGTGTCGAATCTGGATAAACCCATTCAAATTTCTGAAAAATATAGCTTTTGGGGAAACCATAATGAATAGACAGAATTCCATATGATTTTCTGTGGTTTTTTTTTGGGATAATTATAGAAACGCCCTAATTTTGGGTGAATTCGCATGTGCGAAAAATGACCAAAATACTCCTCTATAATTAGTACTTATAATATTTTTTGAAAATATCTTTTTTTATACTTTTATAATATTTTTTTATACATTTATAATATATTTTTTTGTACATTTATAATTTTTTTTTTATACTTTTATAAAAAAATATATTATAAATGTATAAAAAAATATTATAAAAGTATAAAAAAAATTATTTTTTAAAAAAATATTAAAAGTACTAATTATAGAGGGGTATTTTGGTCATTTTTCGCACATGCGAACTCACATGCTCAAAGTTAACTGAAAATCTAACAGAATGGGACATTTCTATTAATTCTGAAAACCCGGGGTAGAAGTATATAATGACCCCCAAAATTAGGGCATTTCTATAATTATCCCTTTTTCTTTTGGAGCATCTTTACGCGTCAGAAAGATTGTC
Source organism: Papaver californicum (assembly GCA_023531435.1). Lineage (NCBI taxonomy): Eukaryota > Viridiplantae > Streptophyta > Magnoliopsida > Ranunculales > Papaveraceae > Papaver > Papaver californicum. Next base: position 5,424,078 of record JAJJMC010015296.1, on the reverse strand, counting down.
AACCATTTCACTAGAGAAGTGGCTATTAAATATGTTGAATCTAGAATAAAATCTAAACTTCCCTGCAAGAGCCATCGCACTTGGTCTCTGTCGGGAACAAAACCTCTTCGGCCCTTGGAAATTGCTTGCATATCACTCACTGTTGTATTTTTTGTAAGACAAAGAGACATACGGAAATGATAATTAAGCAGTTCTTAGTTCTTACATTTAGATATTGGAACTGAAGTTTTTGGATCAAATCCGATAATTAATGTCAGCATCGGGACGTAAATACCGCCTCCTCCGACTCCACCTATGCTTCCGAATGCCGCCCCAATGAACCCTACAACGGTTCCTGCAATGATTCTCCATCCAAATGTCATCGCCTATATTTGTCCCGATTAGTATTTCAAATTAAGTTTAAGGAGTCACAGGCACTATGTAACCAAGGAATTTCGTTCTTTCAATTATACCGTTAACATTGATCTTTAACAAGTCCGCCTGGGGTGGCAATTAAATGATTGGAAAACAATATGTAAACATAAATTTGGATCACTTACCGGCCATTTATGCTGATAAGTGAATGGTTTTGATTTGCCTAGTAATTGTCTCGCAGTATGCCCAAAAGAATCAGCTCTAGTAACCTTATAATCCTGGTCATTTCTATAGTACGAGCTTGCTGATGACGGTGTTTCAAGCTTCAAACTAGATGGCTCTGCTGAAGAAAAAACAAGCGAAAACCTGAAGACAAGGATTGTGATCAAAGCTGATATTAGCACTGAATTATTTCTACGTGATACCCGTCTTTGCCAAAATTGAACCATGTTTTACTTCTGGTCGAGTAATTAGTTTGCAAATTACTATCAGGGAGCGTATATATTTATAACTCTATGAAATTCCACACATCCATTCTCACTGAATTCATGTGCAAATTAACTAATAATCTAAAACTGAGAAAATTTACACAGAAGAAAATGTTTATTGACAGAAACTTTGTTGTTTTTTTTTGAAGCAGACAGAAACTTTGTTAAATTTGACAAGAATAGCTTGTGGCTATATATATATATATGAAAACCATTACAGCAAAAATAAAAACAGAAAAACCAAAAATGAAAATAAAACTCAAAACAAACCAAATCATTACAACCTAATTCTAACAGAATCAGTTAGGAACTAATAACAGAACCTAGAAAGCAAAGAAATGATTCAAAGACTTCCTTCTAGTAGACATTTTCAAGAATTTGGACACATCCTGCACGCATATGTATAGCCAGAATCCATGTTGTATATTTGAAACAAGCTGATATTTAACATCTAGTAATGAAAAGAAAGATGAACTCCCCATATTCAATCCCATGAGTCCAATCCGCACATCCAAATGGAATATCGTGTATTTTTATGGTTTCACCATCTTCCACCACAGTAAAGGGGAGTTGCGAGCAAAACTCACCTCCATCTGCCAAAGGAATTTGCTTAGGGAGTAGTCAGTTGTAAGCTCTCTATATGCCTCTTCTTGAATGTGCCAAAAAAACAAAACAAAAAAAACAAATTAGGAAAAACTGTAAGAATTAAGAAGAAGGAAATCTTGCTTGACAGTAAAATATAGCATGAACTGTGAAGTTCTATGAATGTATGATGTTCAAGTTTCATTATCTGTTTCGTTAGCTTCTTAAGGTGTTACCTATCTTCTTCTTTCAGTTTCCTCAAACATCTCAACAATGCCTTTTGGGTTCCCTCTTTGGTTTTCTCTCTAAAAAGCATTTTGTTCGGCCGGTACCATACAAAGATGTGAAATTGATATATAACAAGAAGTGATGGGTCAAAAATGAAGTAATAATGACACTCCTACTCCATAAAAAACTGTTACGTGACTTACATCTAAAATGAATTTCTTGTGATACTCCTACACCTTGGTCATAGAGGAACCCCAAAACATGATTTTATTCCATTCCCAAACATAAAACCAAAAGCATCAAAGCCTAAACTAGAGACAGTACCATGTGTTTGGTCCAAATAGGTCAAGGTAGGTTGTTTAGAATAGATCACTGAACAGAGTATCATGGGTATACGTGTGCTATACATATGCAAAAGGGGTTGGAGCATCAAGTATTCCATATCAGTGAATGTAATCAATCTCATGAGACAAACTCAATCTTTTCAGTTAAGCACTGGCTCTGAGACCTACAATCTTTTCAGTTAAGCACTGGCTCTGAGACCTACGCCTGGTGATTAAACGTGCAAGTCCTTCAGATAAATTTTATCGTGTTGCCCTACTCAACCAGTCGATTGCTTTAAGAGATCATCACCAAAAGTTGTGTAAGTGCCACACTTGCACCATAGCTACACTTGTCAAAAATTGAGTTGAGTGACAATGTTGCTACTTGGGAACATTGCCATTTTCTCAAACATCAAAACATAACATAGAAAGACAAAAAGAAATGCAAATTGGGAAACCAGAGTAGATCAGTAAATAAGTAAAACTACACCTGAGTATAGAGTTAAATCCTAAACAATGGGATGTTTTCCATCTTTTAGTTTTTGTTGCAGCTGTTGCTGTTCTAACATGAATTCACTGAATTGTCTCGATCTTTCTCTCATAGTCGAAACAATTTCTCCAGTAGTTTTGCGTAATTGTTTCGGCAAATAAACTTCCATACAATCAAACCACTCCCCAAGAGTCATCTTATCAAAGTTAACTTTAATTTCTTGAACCAAATTTTCTTTCACACCACCATCAGAAGTACTAGCTGACTCTGGACATTTTTCCTCCTGCAAGATTGATTCTTTGGATTCACTACTGTCCACTTGAGTAAACGGAATTTGAACATCTTCTCTAGCTTCTCCTTGCTGCTGAGCAGCTCTTCGTGTTGCTGTTCTCTTCTTCCTCACACCAAGATCTACTTTCTCCTTTTCTTCACATTTCTCTAACCCCAAGATTTTGATCAGCGTCTAGACTTAGTACACTCTTCTGCACCTCACAAACATCATTCAAAGCGGGCTTCTCTTCATCCGTCGAAACCCTGCTGTTCTGTTCAACAATAACATTAGATACTTCAAATGTACAATTCACCAGTTCCGCAGCTACATTCTCAAAAACCTCTACTTTTTCCGCCAAAACTGGAACGACAGTTTCCTCCTTGCAACCTCTCCCTCTTCTGGTACCTCCTCGCCGTGTTTTCTTCGGTTCCACAAGAATTGCATTTTCTGGTTTCTCTGCACCAACCTCTTCCTCTAATTCCGAAATTGTAGGAACTTTTGGTTCTGGTACTTGGGGAGCTTTTTGTATCTCTTTAACCTCATCGTACTGTATTTTCTTAGGTCTTCCTCGTTTCAGCCACCTCTCTATTATCTCTTCAGCTTCATCATCCTCTGCTTTCTTAGGTCTTCCTCGCTTTGGCCTACTCTCTACAACGCCAGAAGCAGCTTCAACACTAGAAACAGCTGCAACAGTAGAGTCCCTATGATTCCTCAGAGCAGCATTTCGCCTAGGATTCCTCCTCACTTGTACTTCTTCTTCTTCCACATCGATTACTTTAACATTTTTGGTTAAAACCCTAATTTTAAATAATATTCCTTCAGTTTGAAGAAAAGAGTTATTATTCCTATTTGCATAATTGCTAGGACAAAAATGAGAGAGAATAATTTTTTTAATTTATTTCCAAATATATACCCTCAATAAAACATTTAATACCACAAATATATGTGTAAAATGAAAAAAACTTTTAAAGAAGGATAGTTTTTGGAAGTTTGTCATATATTAAAAATGAAAATAACTCTTTTGTTACAGTAAAAATTTAAAGAGAAAATAATTCTTTTTCTGAAACGAAGTGAGTATTAACTTTAAAAGAAGTAAAACTTTCCTAATTTTGAT